>LFYR01001704.1:0-32741 GCA_001185155.1 Zostera marina | reverse complement strand
AAAGGAAAAGCAGATGATTATATTAATACCTATGTCATAAATGAAGTAATAAGTTAATTAACACATACCCAATCAAGTAGATATATTTCCTCTGTAGGTAATCTTGGATTTGTGTTTTGTCTTCCAGTAAGAATTTCAAGAGCAACAACACCGAAACTAAACACATCAACTTTCTCTGTTAGATGCCCTCTTAATGCATATTCTGGAGCAAGATAACCACTGCAAGGCAAAATGTGTTTTTTTTTTAAATTTACTTGATGGAATTTAAACCTGAACATTAATAAAGTATATCTGTAGTTAAATCTTACATTGTTCCTGCGACTCTAGTACTAATGTGTGTTTTCTTATCATCATAGAGCTTGGCTAGGCCAAAATCTGATATTTTTGGGTTGAAATCAGCATCGAGGAGAATGTTACTATCTCTATGAACTATCTTAACTCTTGATTCTTCATGAAGATATGCCAAACCTTTTGCTGTTCCAATGCATATTGCAAAGCGTGTTGGCCAATCAAGAACCAAATCAATATTTCCTGTAGCAAAATTATAAAGTCATTTAAACTATATTTCAATCACACACACACACACACACAAAACAAAACAAAATCTTACCGAATAGTGTTTGATCGAGGCTATTTTTTTCCATGTACTCGTATACAAGCAGACGCTTGCTTCCCTTAATGCAACATCCATATAATTTGACCAGATTTCGATGTAGAACTGTAGATATAGTTTCAATTTCTGCTATAAACTCTCGTTTACCTTGTTTTGAAGTCAAAGAGAGTTGTTTCACTGCAACATCTCTTCCATCTGATCCAAGTTTTCCTTTATAGACAACGCCATAGCCTCCTTCTCCTAGTTTATTTTTAGGATCGAAGTCATTAGTTGCGGTTCGTAATTCTCCATAGCTGAAAATATTGGACATAGTAACCAACCCACGAAGCTCTACATGCACAAGATCGATAAAACACATCATTCATTATATATATATATACACAAATTGACATTCAAGATCGATTAATGGTAGGCGATCATTTACCTTCGTTATCTTTCATTTTATCCTTCAACTTCTTCCTCCACCATATGAAGAGTACCAATAAAGCACAAAAGACGGTAACAGACAATACTAGTCCAACAATCAACCCTGTGTTATTGTTGTCCGATGGCAGTGCATTACTAACCGATGGTGTGAATTCTGCAAAACATAAATTTGAAATTTCAACAACTCGTAATTTGAGAAAGAAGTATTCTTAAGAACATACTTGGAGTGACACTTATGGCGGAAATCAATGGTCCATAAGTTCCTTGAGATGGTATGCAGCATGTGCCCTTTCCCGTCCAAAACAAATGTATTTCAACAGTGTTTTCTGTCACAACGACGCTATATAATTTCTCTTGTGCACTAAAAGAGGTTTCAAAGTCTTTCGCAACCAGATTGTTCTAAATTAAATTTGTACACAACACAAAAAATTTCTTTATAAACATATTTTAGGTATATCGATTTCTATATTAATATACATAACTGAATGTATATATCGAAAATACGCCTCCCAATACTTTGCCATGATGAATTATCATTTGAAAACCCAATTTCAGCAAATGATACGAATGAAATGGTCCGTAGACGTCAAATAAAGCTCCATATCTTTAACCTAAAAAAACAGAACTTGGAAATTTAAAATCACAACAATTAAAGAATCGCGAATCTAACGAATATCACTCACCAGGTCTTCTAGACATAAGAATCCAGTGTTGACTAGTTTGGATACCGCGGTGATATCGTCGGCGTTTTGCACGACAGAAACTCAGAAAGACAGTAAACATCAGCATCGGAAGAAATCCAGAGAAATACTAAAAAAACATTGGAATTCAGAGATTTACCAATGATGTTGGGGAGGAAACGAAAGATTCAACGTAGGAATCCATGCGTTCAGTTTCTTCTCCATGATCGAAAAGAATTTGGGTACGACGGAGGGTTTTAGTTATGAGTTATGACTCCTTGGTTTGGGGCATATTTAATTGAGAGAAAAATCAGTTAACCGAGGTGAGGTTTCAATCTTGTCCGATGAATCCAAATTGGACGATCCAGCGGCGAATCCAGAATTCAACTATCATGGGGTAAAATTACAAACCCTCAAAAAATATTCTCTAAATAGTTCGGTAAGTTTAATATAATCAAACTATAAAAAAAATACAATTTAAAAAAAAAAATTTCTAATTACACTTTTCTTTTACAAGATTTACCGTTTAATGGCTTGAAAGACTAGACAAAGAGGGATTTAGGAATTATTTTGATAGTTGAAATTGAAGATGCAAACGAGTCGATCTTTGTAGGAATTGTTCGATAAGAAATTTTTGAGCTCAAACTCAAATTAAAAAAAGGTAATATTTTGAGATTGTGACATTGGGTTATTTATATTATTGTATTTTAAATTTTAACTCGATATGGAGAAGAGAGGAAAGCAGTTCACACTTACAAGCCTCAACGAAAAATAATTTATCAGACTATGTATAGTTGTAGAACTGAGGGGTTTCGACTGAAGATGACCGACCACTTCTGCCAAAAGTGTCACACCTAACACAGTAAACATTCAAAATTTACCTTCAACATCAACAAATTAATGATGTTTAACAAACAAGACACAAATATTTAAAAATAAACAGTTTCCAATAATTTGAATTTTCAACAGTAAATGCATACCTCTGTTACGAATGAAATGGTCCGTAGACGTCAAATAAAGCTCCATATCTTTAACCTAAAAAAACAGAACTTGGAAATTTAAAATCACAACAATTAAAGAATCGCGAATCTAACGAAGATCACTCACCAGGTCTTCTAGACATAAGAATCCAGTGTTGACTAGTTTGGATACCGCGGTGATATCGTCGGCGTTTTGCACGACAGAAACTCAGAAAGACAGTAAACATCAGCATCGGAAGAAATCCAGAGAAATACTAAAAAAACATTGGAATTCAGAGATTTACCAATGATGTTGGGGAGGAAACGAAAGATTCAACGTAGGAATCCATGCGTTCAGTTTCTTCTCCATGATCGAAAAGAATTTGGGTACGACGGAGGGTTTTAGTTATGAGTTATGACTCCTCGGTTTGGGGCATATTTAATTGAGAGAAAAATCAGTTAACCGAGGTGAGGTTTCAATCTTGTCCGATGAATCCAAATTGGACGATCCAGCGGCGAATCCAGAATTCAACTATCATGGGGTAAAATTAAAAACCCTCAAAAAATATTCTCTAAATAGTTCGGTAAGTTTAATATAATCAAACTATAAAAAAAATACAATTTAAAAAAAAAATTTCTAATTACACTTTTCTTTTACAAGATTTACCGTTTAATGGCTTGAAAGACTAGACAAAGAGGGATTTAGGAATTATTTTGATAGTTGAAATTGAGGATGCAAACGAGTCGATCTTTGTAGGAATTGTTCGATAAGAAATTTTTGAGCTCAAACTCAAATTAAAAAAAGGAAATATTTTGAGATTGTGACATTGGGTTATTTATATTATTGCATTTTAAATTTTAACTCGATATGGAGAAGAGAGGAAAGCAGTTCACACTTACAAGCCTCAACGAAAAATAATTTATCAGACTATGTATAGTTGTAGAACTGAGTGGTTTCGACTGAAGATGACCGACCACTTCTGCCAAAAGTGTCACACCTAACACAGTAAACATTCAAAATTTACCTTCAACATCAACAAATTAATGATGATTAACAAACAAGACACAAATATTTAAAAATAAACAGTTTCCAATAATTTGAATTTTCAACAGTAAATGCATACCTCTGTTACGAATGAAATGGTCCGTAGACGTCAAATAAAGCTCCATATCTTTAACCTAAAAAAACAGAATTTGGAAATTTAAAATCACAACAATTAAAGAATCGCGAATCTAACGAAGATCACTCACCAGGTCTTCTAGACATAAGAATCCAGTGTTGACTAGTTTGGATACCGCGGTGATATCGTCGGCGTTCTGCACGACAGAAACTCAGAAAGACAGTAAACATCAGCATCGGAAGAAATCCAGAGAAATACTAAAAAAACATTGGAATTCAGAGATTTACCAATGATGTTGGGGAGGAAACGAAAGATTCAACGTAGGGAATCCATGCGTTCAGTTTCTTCTCCATGATCGAAAAGAATTTGGGTACGACGGAGGGTTTTAGTTATGAGTTATGACTCCTCGGTTTGGGGCATATTTAATTGAGAGAAAAATCAGTTAACCGAGGTGAGGTTTCAATCTTGTCCGATGAATCCAAATTGGACGATCCAGCGGCGAATCCAGAATTCAACTATCATGGGGTAAAATTAAAAACCCTCAAAAAATATTCTCTAAATAGTTCGGTAAGTTTAATATAATCAAACTATAAAAAAAATACAATTTAAAAAAAAAAAATTCTAATTACACTTTTCTTTTACAAGATTTACCGTTTAATGGCTTGAAAGAATAGACAAAGAGGGATTTAGGAATTATTTTGATAGTTGAAATTGAGGATGCAAACGAGTCGATCTTTGTAGGAATTGTTCGATAAGAAATTTTTGAGCTCAAACTCAAATTAAAAAAAGGAAATATTTTGAGATTGTGACATTGGGTTATTTATATTATTGTATTTTAAATTTTAACTTTTAATAATCTAAATTACCAAGGTTATCGACTGGACCTTTCTATTATCGACAACACCATTACCAAGCTTAAACTCGACTTGTTAAGCTTTCGAGTCGTGTTTTATCGAGGCGAGGTCGAGCTCAAATTTGCATTCTTAGTCTTTTTTTTATGCAAACCATCATCTTTAGTTGAAATGATTTTGGGAAGTAAGAATCTTTGTAAACTTATTAAATATTTAAATACAATTTTTTTTACAATCTAAGTATCTAACCTTAATATTCTACATTAAAATAGTTCTATAAATATCATTTAATTTTTTTAATTACTTAAAACTATACTCTTAAGGTGTTGAGCCCCCACCCGTCCCCATGTAGATCCGTCCTTCCTCCATCATGTCAGGTTTTTTTGTCGGTTCCCCTTTGTTTTTCATGTCTCAAACCAAAAATCATCATTACGAAAGTACAAAAAATGCTACTTCTTATAATTACCTCTCGTGTGCAGATGATATAACAGAATTATATATATATATACACCAGGGATCACAGACGGTCGCCCGTATCATGCGGCCCGTCTACGGTAAGGTTACCTCCGTCACCTTCCGAAGCTTCTATAAAAACCAGTACCGATCTCCACCGATCTCCACCTAAAAGCTCTGCCTCCGATAGTTCTATATTTCCAAAGTACCGATCTCCACCGATCTCCACCAGTACCGATTTCGAACCTCACTTCAACACAGTACAGCGACGCCGGATCTTCGATCGGAGTTCGGAACTGGAGTTCCGCGATGGGTCTCCGCAATGGGTCTCCGATCGGAGTTCGGAACTGGAGTTCCGCGATCGAAGACCGCAATCGGAACTGGAGTTCCGCGATCGAAGACCGCAATCGACTGGAGTTCGGAACTGGAGTTCCGCGATGGGTCTCCGCAATGGGTCTCCGATCGGAGTTCGGAACTGGAGTTCCGCGATGGGTCTCCGCGATCGGAGTCCGCAATCGGAGACTGGAGTTCCGCGATGGGTCTCCGATCGGAACTGGAGGTCGGAACTGCATTTCGTGGAACTCCATTTGGAACTGGTGATCGGAACTCCAGTTCCGCGAAATGGAGTTTCGCGAACTGGAGATCGGAACTGGTGATTTCGCGGAACTGCATTTCGCGATGGATCTCCGATCGGAACTGCATGCACTTCGCGGAGTTCCCCCGATCGGAACTGCATTTCGCGATCGGTGATTTCGGAACTGAAGATTTCTGGTCCGCAAAGGGGACCGTCCGAACAAGGGGCCGTCCCAGAAATGCGCCGTATATATATATATACTTATAATGACAATTTAATTACTGGATCTTCAGAAAACCATAATATTACTGTCACTCATAAAGGAATTAGTGTTGTGAACAACAGAACAATTAAACCCTAATTAACTGATCAATGTTAAATACTGAATTCAGGACTGTTATATAGTTAACTACTGAATTTACTAAATTCGGATAATTATCGAATTCTATTAGAGGTATCCGAATTCGAATTCGATTAGTGTCGGATAGTATTTTCAGTATCCGAATTCGTATTCGAATTCGATTATCCGAATTCGATTAGCCTTAAACGAATTCGAATTCGAATTCGGATTTCGAATATCCATTGACAGGGTTAGAATTTAGGACTATTGTATGTGTTGTGTGTTTGTTCAGGTAAATTACCCAAGACTCATCCAACGCATATCAGAAGAGTTTGGGGTGCAAAACGCAATTGTTTCAATAGAAATTATAAAAGAGCAAATGGACTAATTCGAATGGACCAGAAATACGATGGGTCAATTAACTAGTTAGTTATCTATTAGTGATATAAATAATGTTATTTGTCTTGCCTGATCGTCACTGCAGAATTCAACACAACTTTCCCAGTGGCATAGTGATCTAGCTCATTTCCTGTTAGGTGCGCTGCAAATTGTATCCGTCAAGCATAATAGTTGTTGCGGTCCAGAGAAACGGTCTTCATATTCTTGATTATAATGGCCTTCGTTTGATAATCATCACCAAGAATTTGCGTCGTCTCCTCCAATTCTCTGTTCATCGCCATGATTAGATGCGGAAAATCCAATGCTGAATGAACAAAACGGAGAATACTCAATCTATCTCAACTAATTAAAAATAATTAAAGACAAATAGCTTTATTTATATCACTAATATGACGATCAGGCAAGACAAATAGCATTATTTATATCACCAATATTATCAATGTAATTAGTTAAGATAAAATTAAGATAGTTGTATAAATATTAATCCTGTAATTACATTTAATCAATGAAAAATTACAGAGTTTAAACAATTCTTAGCCCTTAGCTCCGGCGACCCCTCGACTCAATACTTATTTCCGAGGCTAGTCGATTTCATACGACAGCAACTCAGACTATCAAACTTAACCCTTGAGTTAATCTCACTATGTGTTTTGGGTAAGATTATTAAAGAAAAATAAAATAAAATTTTCATTTATAAGACTCAGACTAGAGTGGGGATGATAACATATCTCGACAAAATTGATCAAGAGAAGCAGTGAATAGCGGCAAATCTAAGATAAATGGTTTCATGCATAATTTCATATAATTAATTTCATGCATAATTTCATATACATGATTTAGTTACTTTTCATTTATCTGATGTAATTTATGTTAACTTCAACAGTTTAAGTTAGATGTATTGTTATATAATATTGTAATTACATAAATACCCATGTAGTGGGTAATTCACAACCATATCTGTTATTTGTTTGTTATTTAAGATATTACAAATAGAATGAAATCATCCGTGATCCTGACGGTTTCACACAATCTCTTGTTCAGGTTCAAACAAACTTTCTGATAGTTCTTCCGCTGCAAATTTGGAGATGGAAACTACAACCACTGAATCGGCTTCTAAAAACAGCAATTCATCGTTGTTGTATGTTAAGAAGTTGACATTTGTTTCCCTAAATCAGGATAACTATGTGCCATGGAAGGCACAAATCTCCGCCATTCTCAGATTTTGGAAGCTGCTGGAATTTTTGGAAGGCAAAATCGATCTCTCCACTTCTACGATCCATGCAAGACATGATAAGATTATTCTTGGTTAGCTGCTAGCTGCCCTCAGAACAATTCTAACTAAGCATATATATATATCGGTCGGATTAGGATCGAATACGTAGGTATCCGAATCCGAATAATTATCCGGATATCCGAATCCGACCGAATAAAATCCAAATATGAAAATCCGAATAATCAGGGTAATAACTTTTTATAAAAAATTAAAATAAAATTATAAAAATATAAAATCACCATTAATAAAGTTAATTAACAGTCAATTAATCACCCTAAAATTCGGATATCCGAAAGTCAATTTATATTTATTCGGATATTCAAATCTGAAATTTTTAAACAAATTCGGATTTTAACGGCGGATTTTCCGGATATCGGAATCCGTCCGAATAAAATCCGGAGATATCAATTTAGTATCCGAATCCGGATAGTCATATTCGAATTCGAATGCGGATTCGAATACAGATTCCGGTATACCATTTACAGGCTTAATTCTAACTGAGGTCGCCAATCTGAAGACATCGCCGGAAGTATGGAAGGCATTATTCAATCTGTTCTTGCTCAACTCGGCCACTCGCATACTAAAACCATGCTTCAAATGAATCAGAGACATACCCGGAATTAAGCCGGTAAATGGTATACCGGAATCCGTATTCGAATCTGCATTCGAATTCGAATATGACTATCCGGATTCCGGATTCGGAAACCTAAATTGATATACAGATTTTATTCAGACGGATTCGGATGTCCGGAAAATCCGCCGTTAAAATCCAAATTCATTTAAAAATTCCAGATCCGGATGAAGAGCCTTGGTGAGACGAGACTCATTTGCATCCTTTTTTTGGAAAGCAACTCATTTGCATCTTTGTTGTGATAAATTTTGGGAAGCATTTGACCAAACTGTTGTAAAAATAACAATACTGATGAGTGATGAAGTCATCAAGTACCAGTTTATTGCAAAAAGTCATATATGGACTAAAACAGACACCAAAGGCTTGATACATGAGGTTACAAGCTTTTTTGGTTGAAAATGGCTTCAGTAATTCTCACAGTGTACCCTGAGATCAATCTCAATTCTCAAGTAATCCCAGATCAACAACCCTCAACTCATACACGCACTGATGGAACAGTATTCGATCAGATTAGAATCTAGTCTCACACCAAATTGAACAAAGAAGAAAAAGACAAAATTTGCATGGTTTGGCTATTGATAACCCTACTCCACATTGTGCTTTCTATAGAAAGAGAAACCAGAAGATTGCATAGAGAGAGAAACCAAATCAGAAGTCAATCAGAGGAAGAGATTCAAGGATTAAATTCTATACCCGACTAAAAACACAAGATAGGGACTATTCCATCATAAAAAATCTCAGCTCTAGGTCCAAGAAAGGGGGGGATAAGAAAGGTTAATCACACGATGGAAAAATCATGGGAAAATAATTTGGGAGAAATCATGGGAAAATTTATCACATGATGGGAGAACGATGGGAAAATTTGGAGAAAACAATGGAAGAAGAATCATCACACATACCTTTCTTGAGTTGAGAAGAATCGAGGTCTGAAATTCTTGAGTGGAGCAAGATGATCGTCGATGGCAGAAGAATCACTATATTGGTGAGAAGATGATTATCGACGTCCTATGTTGGGGGCAAGGTGACAAAGGTTTAGGAAATTTTTTATGGTTAGGTACTTTAAATTAACTTTATTAGAAAATTATTTATAGTGTAAGGGTTATTTTTTTGGGAAAATTTATGGTTAGGTACTTTAGATTAACTTTTTTCTTTAACACTAATACTATCTATCTTTAATATATTTTTCTAATCCTAACACTATCTAGATATGTAATTTAATACGATATAATAATATTATTATTTAATTAGATTTCAATTCCTATAAGTCCACCTTTAAATAAGCTCAAAAGCGTTCTGCCATCTCTGTCGTCCGATCGAAATCAGTGGATTAGGATACCTGCGTATCCGATTTGAATCCGACCGATATATACCAACATATCTTTCTTGGTTTTTATATTATGCTTTTAATAAATCTGAAAAAGAAAAAAATAATCAACCAACATTTCAAATTCTAAAAGTAAAAAATCAACAAAACATTTAAAATTTATATATACAAGCAAAATACAAACTCACAACCATTGGAGGAAGACCTTAAGGGGGTGCTCTTCTCTATTACAGAACATATGCCAACCTTGTGTATATGTCAAACATATACACAAAAACACATGTAAAAAACATTTGAACGGAAAAAAAAAACATGACAAATACCAAACATATACAGAAATAAAATCATTTATACAGAACAAATACCAAAATAAAATCATTTATACAGAACATATACAAAAATAACTTAGGGATCGACGTATACCAAACATTTCTAAATTTCAATTCCATCGGAGTTTGAAAAAGAGAAAGAACTTAGGGATCGAAATCATATCATGAAAATAAGGTTGATCTAAGAATCCATAATAAAAACAACAAATCAAACCATAAAAAAATCAATCATGACAATAAATAAATAAATAAAACCATAACCAAATCCTTTATTATTGGGCTGTCCTACCATGCAAGACCCAAGATCACCAAGCCTAGGTCAAGACCCAAGTTTATTCTCTGTTTTCAGGTGACATCTCTCAATCTTGAAATTGTGAGGGCCCTAGCAAGAGATTAGAATCTTGGCTTCCCATATAGTTTTATTGCATAAATTATCTAAACTTCTAAACGAAACTTCATATCTAAATTTAGTTTTCATAGAAGTGCTTTTCAGATTCAGTAAACTAAACTTCTAAACTAGTTATTGATATCATAAAATATAAGAAGAATATTCCTTTGTTACCTTAATAACACCTTTGTAATCCGTTCACTGATTCAGAAGAAGATAAATAAATCAATTTCTTGAAGAAGCACTGTTATACTAACCTGCAAGAAACAAAGTTTAGACAATTTTGCTTAAAAAAATTGAACGACAATGAAGTTAGAGACATGAAAAATTGGGAGAAGTAGTGTGTGGAGACTTGAAAATTAAGATTTACCCACCTATGAGACTGAACGACAATGAAGGTGGAGATCTGGCGTGAGTCCTTGATGATGATGACATTACCTAGTAGTAATTTTAACTCCTTGCGAGTCATGAATTTTCTCGAATCTAAAGATGGCAAATATTCCACAATCTCTTGAGAATATAGTGAGAGGGTATGAGGAGGGAAAAAAGGAGCATCGTGGGTAGGAAAAGAGACATGATCATAGACTTAAACATTTTTTGGAAAATCAAAGAAAACTAATTTATTTTAAATGACTACTGATCTTATGTCTTTGTATATATAGAAAATGAAAATTGAAAACGACATTATTGATATAAAAATATATTTTAATTAATTAATTGAAAGGTTATAACACCAAGAATTTTAATATTAATTTTAACGTATATGTTTTTCAATAATAATATGTTAGAAATAAGGCAATTATTTTTATTGAATTCATAATTAATGTAGAATTAAAACCAACTATATATTTTATTGTCATAAAATAAATAATTAACAAAAATGTTATAAATAAAATATCATCTATTTCAAAAAAAGGTAATTATTTTTCTGGAATTGATAATTAATTCGACAAAAAATTAACATATATCTTATTTTCATTGAAAAATCACTCAAATCGTTCCATCCTATTTATTAAGTTTGTATTATGATCAAGATTGATTTTTTTTTAATCTTCTTATTTCATCTATATTTTGTTTATTAGAGATATTTTAATCTAAACCATTCGGAAATGCTATTATTTCTTGTCCGGAAGCGATGTGTGTGTGGGGAGGAGGGTTAATATTAGGGTTAGGGATCCATCCGATTGATGCAGTTCTTTTTCGACCGTTGATTAGGGTTAGGTGAGGTTCTCTAGTATCTGTAACTCAATTTAATTGATTTGATTTTCCTATGGTCATTAAAAAGGTAAGGTTTTGACAGTACAAGAAAACATGGTTACACTGACGGATTTTGACCCTTCTTAATTTTGAAGAAGGAATTTGTTAAAACTCTACGACGGTAGCTAGGAACAGATTTCCACAGGCCGTTGTTAGTTAATTTGTATATTCCTTACATAAATGATGACGGCTTTGCACAACCGTCTCTATAGTTATGTGTTGGCGAGGGCAATTATAGTTGTCGTCGCTCATTGGAAGGATGACTTTAATTTCCAAAAATGATGACATTTCGATATTACCAACTGCCTAATTGCAAGAATTTCAATTATCAAACTCACGATAAATCAGCGGGGTACGCGACTGTAAAATGGATTCTATAAAACACAGACAGTTGATGATTTACGATATAAACGAAGTAATTTCCTCAATTTCTTCATGTTTTCCCTTTCTCCGGCAAATTCCCCCCTGGTTGGGGTTTTCTCCGCCAACAGGTGCACGGTACTTTTTCTTGGTCGTTGGATATGTAGTGCAGTCCGGAATGAGATCGGACTCACGGCGATCGGGATTCAAATCAATCAAAATTTTATTTATTCAAATGAAAAGACTATTAAAAAAACTACAAACAATATCCAATGTCAACGAGTCTTTCATTACAATTTCGTAAATGCAGGAAAGTACAATGCGAAAGACGTCGAGTCGAAATAGGGAAGTTGCCGGAATCTACCAGCCTGAAGAACTGGAATCCACCAGAAGTTGAGAAGAAGACAAGAAAGAACGGGATCCGAAAAGGAAGAAGAAGAAAGGAAATACCTGAAGAATATCTGGGAAAAATGAACTGCCTCCTCCTTCTTGCACTTTCCATTTTATAAAGGCTTGAAGTCCGTTAGTCGGTTACAGAAGTAGTAACCGACTCGTTCTTGCTGGCTCCTGCATCAGGCGTCTCCTCTTCAGAATCATTCGTCCTCGAATGACTATAACTTGGCTCTTCCTCAGCTGGATAGTACTTCTGTAAATCTGAAACATTGAAAGTACTTGAAAAATCGAATTCTGCTGGTAAGTCTACAATGTACGCATTGTCATTTATTTTTCGCATCACTTGGCATGGGCCGAAATTGCGATTTCTCAACTTAGAGTAACTTCCGGTGGGAAATTTTTCTTTCCTTAAGTGTACCATTACGTTTTCGCCGATTGTAAACTTTATTTCTCTTCTCCGACAATCCGCTGTTTCTTTATACTTTTGGTTGTTTATTTTCAGATTATTCTGTACGAAATTCTGAATATTTTCAAATTCTTCTATCGTCTCCTTTACCTCTCTAGTTGTGATGTTAGCTTGTTTTGCTAGGTCCACCGGTACCTTTGGTAGTGTTCCATATACCACCTGAAATGGGGTCATTCCCGTTGTTCGATTGACCACCGCGTTATACGCAAATTCTGCCTGTGCTAGTGCGGAGTCCCATTGTTTCGGTTTCTCACTGGACAAGAGTCTTAGCAATGTCCGCAACGTCCGATTGACGACTTCAGTTTGTCCGTCGGTTTGAGGGTGACATGTGGTGCTAAACTTCAACTCTGTTTCAAACATTTCCCATAATTCCTTTCAAAACTGTGATAGAAATTTTGTGTCTCGATTCGATGTTATGGATTTCGGAATTCCGTGGAGCCGTATGATTTCGTTAAAGAATAACTTTGCCACCTTTGATGCATCGTTGGTTTTCTTGCATGGGAGGAAATGGACCATTTTAGAAAATCGATCAACTACCACTAGTATGGCATCAAACCCACGTTGTGTTCGTGGTAATCCCGTTACGAATAAATTCATCGATAAATCTTCCCAAGGTCGGTACGGTATCGGTAGCGGCATATATAGTCCCGTATTTTGAGCTGAGCCTTTACTTCGTTGGCAGCTTTGGCATTGCCTCACGAATTTCGTGATTTCTGTCCTCATATGTGGCCAATATAATCGTGCTTCTAATTGTTGTATGGTTTTGTCTCGCCCAAAGTGACCTCCCAACCCACCAGTATGAAGTTCCTCAATCAATTTCTTTCTAGCCGGTGTCTATGGTATGCATAGTCTATGGTCAAAAAATAAGTAACCATTTTTAATTAAATAACGAGAATGGTTTTCTTTTGCTTGGCCCAATTTCCAATATTTTGACATTTCTGGATCATCTTTATAGAGTTCTTTGATGTGATCAAACTCTATTACCTATGTCTGTATAATCGTTAATCCTTGATGATACCGGCTTAACGCGTCATCCACCTGATTAGTTACTTCCGTCTTATGTACAATCGAGAAGTTAAATCTTTGCAGAAAAACAAACCATCTTGTATGCATTCGGTTCGTGCTGCTCGAGCTATTTATATGTTTGAGAGCTATGTGGTCTGATCTTATTATAAATTCTCGATGGAGGAGGTAATGTTCCCACCTTTGGCATGCACGAACGACAGCGTAAAGTTCCTGTTCATATGTCGTCCAGGCTTGGCGGGCATCCGGTAATTTTTCGCAAAAAAACGCGACCGGGTGACCTGCTTGAATTAGTACCGCTCCGACTCCCGTTACGCAGGCGTCACATTCTACTTCAAACAGAACGTGAAGTTTGGCAGTGTCAGTACTGGTTCAGATGATAAGGCTTGTTTGATTTTTACAAAACTGCTTGCGGCTGCATCGGACCAATGGAACACTCCTTTTTTCAAACAGTCGGTGATTGGGGCTGTGATGGTACCAAAATTTCGAATAAACTTCCGGTAAAAAGATGTCAATCCCATGAAGCTGCGTACATCCGATACCGTTTTTGGTTCTGGCCACCTTTCAAGTGCTACTGTCTTACTTGGATCCATTCGGACACCATCCTCGCAAATTACAAATCCAAGAAATAAAATTCTGCAAACATTTTTTTAAATTTAATTTTAGTCTTTCTTTTTGTAACGCTTCCAAAACTGCTCCCAAATGTTGTAGATGTAGTTCTTGGCTTGGATTGTAAATTAAGACGTCGTCGAAATAGACTACGACGCAATTGTCGAAAAATGGTCGGAGTACCTGTGTCATCAATCTCATAAAAGGACTGGGCGCGTTTGATAGCCTGAATGGCATAACTAGCCATTCAAACAGTCCGTGTTGTGTCTTGAATGCTGTCTTCCATTCGTCATCGGCGCGCATTCATATTTGATGATACCCGCTGCGTAGATCCAGTTTAGAAAAGATTTTTGCTCCGGACAATTCATCAAGCAGATCATCTATTCACGGTATCGGAAACCGGTATTTGATTGTAATTTTGTTAATTGCCCGACTGTCCACGCACATCCTAAACTCGCCATTTTTCTTTGGAACCAATAGTGCCGGCACCGCACACGGGCTTCGGCTTGGTCTAATGAGTCTGTTTGCCATTAGTTTATCAATTTGTTCTTGTAGGGCTGTTGTTTCTCTCAGACTCATTCGGTATGCTGGTAAATTCGGTAGTGATGCTCCGGGGACCAAATCAATTTCATGCTCGATTCCTCTGATTTGTGGTAGCTCAAACGGTAAAGATTCATCTGTGATGATTGGAAATTTTTGTAAAAATTTTGTAATTTTTTCTGGAATTTCTATTATTGTGTTGTTTTCTTCAGGTCTAACTAATAAAAAGTAACCATTGCCAGCCTGCTTTAATTCATTGTCAAATTCTCCCTTGCTTTATAATAAAAAATTTGGTGTAACTAGTTGTTCCACCTTCTCCGACGGTAATGACACCAATGCAATTCTTTTGTCACCTACTTGAAATGACCATTGGTTTAATCTTCCCTGATATGTTGCATTGGTGTCATGTTTCCATTGCCTTCCTAGTATGAGGTGTGTTGCATCCATTTCCACAATGTCACACAAGATACGTTCAGCATAGCTTTTTCCGATGGACAACGGTACCCAACAAGATTTGATGGCTTCTCCGTTAACGAATCCATCCAAGATGGTATGGTCTGGAACATGGAATTATGTCTAACTTCAGTGCCGTAACAGCCTTCGCGGCTACCAAATTATCCGTACCCCCGTTGTCTACAATTATATTCACAACTTTGCCCATAACGGTGCCTCTTGTTCGAAAAAGATTATTACGTTGGCTTCAATCATCGATCTTTGGCGTCAAACAAACTTTGTGCATTACACAAGATACATGTTCGCCCTCATCGCCAGACACTAATTCTTCCAAAATCTCGAATTCATCATTCCCGGCCTGAACTATTATCTCGTCACATCGTTCACACATATTTGCTTCTTCTCGTCTCCTTGGGCATACATTTGATTTGTGTCCCCACTCTTGGCAGCGATAACATCTGATGGTGCCAACGGTAGTGGTAACTGGTCTTGATATGGAACGGTCTTGCGTCGTAGGTGTTTCAAGGATCGACCCCTTATCTCTCGATTTAAACTCGGTCATCATCTTTCCGGTTGTTGGATAGGTAATTTTAAAGTTGCGATTAAACGTTGCCTGGCCTCTATGTGCATGGCCATATTAATTGCTTCCGAGAGTGTAAAAATGGTGTGCATCTGAAATTTCTCTTGCACTGTTATCTTTAGTCCCCCAACATACCTTGCTATGGACTGATCTTCATATTCGTCTAAGTCATTCCGTGCCGACAGCCTCTGAAACTCTAGAGTATACTCTTCCACCGATCGAACTGCTTGACAGCAATTTTGATATTGAGTGAACAAAACTCGTTCATAGTCTGTGGGTAAAAAACGTTTTCGAACCAAAGATTTCAGTTTTACCCATGACTCGCCGATTGTTTCCGTTGTCGAATGCGTTTGGCTGTTAATTGATCCCACCATACGGAGGCCGTACCTTTTACTTTCATGATTACCAACTTTACTCGTCTATTTTCCAGAATTTCTATACAATCGAAGAATCTTTCGACTTCAGAAATTCAATCCAGAGTGGCCTCAATTTACAGTTGTCCGTTGAATTCAGGGATGTCCATAAGTGCCCTGTAAAATCCGTAGTGATTTTCACCCCCTCGGTTTCCGTAATGGTCTTCTCGATGGCCACGAACAACTTGACGACGCCCCACTGTAACGGCTCTTCTATTCGTTGATTCCGGACTGGATGAAAATGGGGTTTGACCATGCGCGGTGGTTCGTGGGTCTCTTCCAGATCTTCATCTGAAGATGAGTCGACGTCTTCAAACCGTCTCAGATTAGAGGAGGAGACGTTATGAACTCTGCTGCAATTTTCCCGTTGATCTGTATTGCTCATCAAATGTTGCACCATTCTTGATAAATTGTTCACCACCGAAGTCAGTTCAGCTATGGATTTTTGGACGGCTTCTTCGGTCATTCGAGGTGTCGGGTTCTCAGCTGGTGGCAGAACGGAATTTGCCATTGGAGATGTGCTTGCCTGTCTCTGATACCACCTGGTGCAGTCCGGAACGAGATCGGACTCACGGTATGATCGGGATTCAAATCAATCAAGAGTTTATTTATTCAAATGAAAAGACTATTAAAAAAACTACAAACAATATCCAATATCAACGAGATTTTCATTACGATTTCGTAAATGCAGAAAAGGAGATTAGTACAATGCGAAAGACGTCGAGTCGAAGTAGGGAAGTCGCCGGAATCTACCAGCCTGAAGAACTGGAATCCACCAGAAGTTGAGAAGAAGGCAAGAAAGAACGGGATCCGAAAAGGAAGAAGAAGAAAGGAAATACCTGAAGAATATCTGGGAAAAATGAACTGTCTCCTCCTTCTTGCACTCTCCATTTTATAGAGGCTTGAAGTCCGTTAGTCGGTTATAGAAGTAGTAACCGACTCGTTCTTGCTGGCTTCTGCATCAATATGAAAAGAAGGTTTATTAGCGTTGAACCGGAATTTTTTGTATATATACTTCAATGAGCTTGAAAATATTAAAAGATATCGTAAAAAAAGTGATAACCGGGGTCGGGGGAGAAATTTTGTCCAGTTTCTATAATTTTGATTTGTTGCCCCATGTTCTGTTGCCCCGGTCATATTTCGGGGCGGTTCTCGAGGTAAGGTGAAACCCTGGTGGATCGCTCCGGTTTATATTTCTATGATTTTAAGTGGAAGGTTACTGATTAACTTACTATTTAGATGTAAAATGCATTTTTGAAAATATTCTTGGACTGCAGAAGAGATTGGGTTACAACTTATAATGCACATTTAATTGTAAAAATCAAGATTGTAATTAGGAAAGGAGGGCTTCGGTCTTGTCTGAAAAGTGCTCAATCGCGTTGGCCAGGAACCAGCACTCCGTGGTGGTGTGCTCTGTGTCACAATGATATTCATGATATTTACCATTGTTACGACCCTCCGTAGTAGTTTCTCATGCTTCCCGTAGTGATGAGAACATCTTTCTTTGGTTGAACCCTGATTGGGGTGGACTGCAGCACGCTGCCCTACGAAGCGGCTCGGTCAGGTTTGCTTGTCCCATTGAAAGAAGGTATAGTGGGTTTGAACCACCCTCATGTTGAGAAAAACTTTTGGCAACGTCGTTCATGTCCTCCACTCGCCTTTCTTCCTGGCCAATGAGCATGACCTCTGTGAAAGTTACCTTAAAATGACTATGAAAATCGACTATCACTACGTATGTGAGATTGAGTTGATGCCGACAAAACAATTCAGTGGACAATACTTTAGTAAACGTACAAATTGGCAATCTGCATGTGTTGCGATTTGTTTGCCATGCGATTTGTTTGCCACAAACTCGCGTACGTAGTGATAGTCGATTTCCATAGTCATGCATATTGAATTTTTAAGGAAAATTCAGATAAAATATCTTATGAGATAATCATTTTATCCGTTCATTCCAAATTAAATAAGGAAATTATTGAGTCTTTTAAATGAATCAATTTTTTTTTTTAAATAGATCAAAATTTTAAACCAAGATCTTACCCCTATAATAAAGAGATTAAATTTGGAAGAGGCATGCATGATGTGGACTTAAAACAAAAATATAGGTTTGCGTGTGGTTATTGCATGATAATTATATCCATATAAACATGTAAAGGCGTATCATGGTATCAGAGAAAAAGCCAACTTGGTATCAGAGATTCAGTGTACTTGAAATAAAATCTGGATTCCAATTTCCGATTCAAATCACACATCAGATTTTTGATTCCCAATTCCCATCACTTTAATAATTTAGTGCAAATCTGATGAGTCCTTTTCTTGAGTTCCAACAGTCACATTCACGGATTTTGTCTTGTCTCACTCTCACTCTCTTTCTCTTTCCACTCTCATTTTATATATTCAGAAGCGCCGGAGATTATTCAAAATAATAGCTACCTAGCCACCTTCGGTCGATCGATCGATCGATGGGGAGAGCTGCGAGGTGGGTGCGGAGTTTGCTTGGTGTTGGAGGAGAGAAGAAGGAGGATAATAACCGGAGTAAGAAGAAGAAGATGATGGCGATGAACATCGCTGCTGGGTCGAAGAAGGAGAGTGTTATCAGACGGAGCTTCGGAAATTTGAGTCACCGGAGAGATGAAACTGAAAATGGGCTGTCTTCGTCGACGGAAAATAATAACGAAATGATAGTAAGGAGACTGTGCTTCTTCCCTTCGATCAGATCTTCAGATTCCAGAGTTCCGGTCAAGATCGTCAGTGACGTCAACGATGATAACGTGAAGAGTTGTCGGAGGATGGAATGGTTCGCAGCGCTTAAAATTCAGAGTTTCTTTAGGGGCTATTTGGTAATTACATGATTTTAGATTGTGATATTTACATAAAAATACCTTCCGTTTTTTGAAAAATTGCTATTCACTCCATTTATTTATATAGGCAAGGAAAGCTCGTCGGGCTCTCAAGGCTATAGTGAAGCTACAAGCCGTCGTCCGAGGGCATCTTGTTCGAAAACAACTAGCCAGGACACTTTACACTATGCAAGTGCTCTTCAATGCTTGGTCGCAACATTGTGCCGATGTTTCTCCGACTATTTATCGAACCCCGATGGTAAATTTTATCGACTTTAGATAAAATTAATTACATGAATAGGTATTGTAAGTAAAATTGTTTCTATTTTCTCGTAGAAACAAAAACTATCATGCGATCGAGCGAAAACACAAATGGTGTACATAGATGCAGTATCGACTTCGTTTAATGGATCTCTTACGACTACTACTGAGAGTCCACTGATTGGCGAAGTCAATTCTAGCGTGTCGAAATCAAGTAATCACCGGTTTAGTTCTTCTACATTCTCATCCGAGGATCGTAGTTGCAACGTACCACCTCCCATCAAGGTCCGTGATCATCGGTCATCATCTTTTCATGTTTCGGACGAAACCCAGTCGGCTCGATTAGCGAATAAAGCTCCCAGAAGGAGCGACTGCAACCCATTGGGGTCCCCGAACTATATGTTGTGCACTAAATCATTCATGGCAAAGATTAAATCACAAAGCTCTCCTAGGCAAGGGTTTGAGTCGAGAAGGAGAGCCTTCGAGGCTGAAATGGGCATCTCCGGGACTCTTAGGGGTAGATAAGGAATTTTGGGAAGGATGGGGTAGTAAGTTAGTTATTTAGGGTCTTCTGTCTTTAAATGCAATTTACTCTGAATATTTTTGTTGTATTTTATTTTAATTAAGGTAGTTCAATGCAAAATATGCAATTCGTTTTTATTTTTTCGTCTTCTTCACCACCTTCCCAAATCATTCTCCAGTTCTCCCATGGCTACGGTGACTGCGACGTCGGAGGAGACGACTATAATAACGGCAAGGGAAAGTAATGTCGGATGGATCGGAACTGATCTGCTATCGAAATCCACTGCGATTCGTCTCAGTTCTTCTGGTTACTTCATCACCATCTACAACCCCTTCGTTTCGTCGGCGTCGCTCCAACTCGACGGCGTTCTTCACACTGAATCAATCGGATCGGTCATTAAATCTTCATCCCTTATCGTTCTTCCTCTCCGATCATCGGAAAATCTTCGTCACGTGCCGGAGATACTCTTATCTCTCACCCCCAACTCAACTCTTCTCCTTCTCACTTCCTCCTTCACTATCGATCCTTCCCTCGTGGATGAAATTTCCGAGAAGGTCAAATCCAGCTCATCCTACTCCATCGATGCCGTTCTTGCTTCCGAGACGTCGATCGTCTGCGGGGGCGATCCTTTGGTAATTGAGCGGTTCTCGCCTGTTTTCAAATGTATTGGATTTGAGGACGTGCAATGCTTGGGTCGGACAGGGGCGGGTGTGAGAGCAAGAATGGCGCAGAGGGTGTTTTTGGCGACTACGATGTTGGGACTTGTGGAAGGTTTGGCTTATGTTAAAAAATCGGTTGTTGACGCTTCCAAGTGGTTGGAGTGGGTTGGAGGATGTGGAAAGTTGGTGGAGGTGTATGGGAAGAAGATTGTAGACAGGGTGATGGAGGAACAAGGGGAAGGGGTTAAGGTGAAGGAACTTGTGGAGGATTTAGGGGTTTGTTTGAAAGAGTGCGAGAAAATTGGGGTTGTTGTGCCGGGATTGGCACTTGCCCGGCAGTTGTATATTTCATTGGTGTTACAAGAACATGGGGAGTTGGGATTACATGCACTCACTTTGGCAATTGAGAGATTGAGCAATGGTGATGATTCCGGGAAGAATAAAGGCATCGGATTTTTCGGTAAGCTTTTTATTGTTATTATTTTTGGCATTGCTGTGATTTTTCCTAGTTATTATGACAATTGAATGGATTGGTTGTTCTAGCCTTCTAGGTTGTAAAATACTGCAATTTGTAGGACATTTTGGATTGACTGTCTGCCTTTATTATAGTTTGATCAATTCTTGGTGGATTTTACTGTGGTATTTTCAAATTTAAGTGTCTGCATTTCACAATTCTGCAACCTTACTTTCATGATGGGATTTCAAATAATTTTCATTAGTGTTTTATTAAATGTTAATTATTTATCTCTTAGTTAAAGGAAGCATGATTTTTTAGTACAGGCCTAACGGGAAATATCTCTTCTCCAAAATTGATAACCAAACAATAATGATTAATGAAAGGCTAAAACCAATAAGTAAGATAGTTGATTCCACCTACATATCTCTAGATAAATGGAGCCATCGAAGTCAATTTGATGGCCATGGAAATTGAACCCTCAACATTGTATATGAAAATAGGTAAATAATATTGATGTTTTTCACTACTAAATCGTTGTGGTAATGTACTTGTCTTATTTTATGTAATTCTCTTATTTTATGTAATTCATTCATATTATAGGTAGATACTTCTGCAGTTTTTGGGGGATTTATCTTTTAGTTTTCAACTCTTCATTGCTTGTTTAGGATATAATCGTTTTCACAGTATTGCATTTTATGCCATACCCATCTAAGTAACTTCATGTTCAATATTTCTTTTCTACAACAATCCAAATTACTTATGTAAATTTACTGATTGCTTCTTATCTTTTCTAACTCCTTTTTGGTAAATTGTATTTTTCCATGGACAATAATGTGGATATAATCTTGTTGCTTTCTTGGTGGTTTTGATTGAAAAAATTGTCATAAGATTTTATTTTCCCCGAATACTACAATCTATTTTACATTGTGAATTTTATCCGAATCATTCACGTGTTTCTCGTTTTCTCTAGATGCCACATTAAGAGCACCGCATCAAGCAATAGTCGGTATATCTAAGCGCAAAATAAAAGCAAATTGGACACCTGAACTTCATAATTTATTTATCTTTCTCTGTCGGAATCAAGTCTTGGCTGGGAATAAATCTGGAACTTCACTTAACAAGGTAGGATGGCAATACGTTGTTGATGAATTCCATAAAAAGACTGGTGTAAGGCATGACAAGAAACAGTTTAAGAATCATTGGGATAACACAAGGGAACAATGGAGAATCTGGAGGAAGCTGATTGATAGTATTCCAGAGTCAAGGTTGGACTTGACAAATGGTGTCATTAGTCAAAGTGACGAGTGGTGGTTCAATTACTTACAGGTATTATTTTTTTATTAAATTTGGATGTTCTTGATGATATTTTTGATGAATTTTGATGACCGTGATGCTAAAACAGGTTCATCCAGAGGCTTCTCAATTCCGCAACAAGGCCCTTCCACAAGTTAACTTGTTGGATACCTTATTTTCTACTACATCTACCACCATTGAAACTACCACATCGTCGACACCTGCCTTAGAAAGTAACTTGCCAAATGTAGGCTTGGATTCATCCATGGTCTTCACGACCTTAGTTCCTGCTACGATGACTGGTGAAACCACCACATTATCATCACCGCCGCTTGAAATTGATGGGTCAGATAATGCTGCCATGGATGGAAACAACGACGAACATGTTCCTAAGTTGGTCAATGTTAAAATTCAGAATACAGAGTCTCCATATTTTAAAGGTGAGTCCTTGTTTTTCATTGCCAGGATTTAGGATTTTCATCAGATCGTACTGTCAAAGTAATATTTGATATTTCTTTTAATCTCTATTTGCCTACATTGATGACACCTTGATATAGTTTTTGCATATTTATCATCTGCAGAATTCAAATCACGAAGAGAAATAAAAAGCTGCATCTCAAATCGAAAACTGAAAGCAAATTGGACACCAGAACTTCACAAGCTTTTCGTCTGTCTCTGCCTTGACCAAGTTGCTGCCGGGAACAGACCTGGAACTTGCCTAAACAAAGCAGGATGGAAATGCGTGATGGATAGGTTTTATATGAATACTGGTTTGGTTTACGACAAGAAACAATTTAAAAACCACTGGAATAACACAAAAGAGCAATGGAAAATTTGGAAGAAGTTGTCTATCAGTTGTGCCGGATTAATACTAGACCCTGTGACTCAGATGGTTAGTCAAAGTGAAGAGTGGTGGACTGATTACTTACAAATGCATCCAGAAGCAGCACAGTTTCGTTTCAAGGGCCTTACATTAGTAGACTCTCTAGACACTTTGTTCTCAAACATTGCAACAAGTGAAGCAACGACTTGTGCCGGTGGAAACTCGCCATTGCTTACTGCCACCAGTCAAAATGTCGATATGGGTTCCTCTCGAGCACCTTCTGCTCAGATTAATAACCTCGAAGGGAATGGCACGTTGACTTGTGATACTCGAATTCAGATTGAGGAATCACCATTTCCTCATGACGGGCTCAGTGCTGAGCCTCCATCTCGACGAAGGAAGATAAGCCACTCATCAGGTCATAGCTCATTTACACCAAACAAACAAGACGTGCAATCTGCTAGGCTTAACACTAAGCTGGTTCGACTATGCAAGGCAATCGAATCACGAAACAAAATGGTGGAGGTAGCGGCTTCTGTGGCTGTTCCAAAGGAAGAATACACAATGAAGCATTGCATTGAGCTGTTGGATGAGATACCAGAAATTCTGCAAGGAAGTGATCCTTATATGTTCGCACTTGATATGTTCTTGAAGAAGGAACACAGGGAGCTGTTTGTTCTTTTGGGCAATTCTCAAATGAGACATCGATGGTTGACTCGTCAACAGTTAAAGGTCAAGTCATCTATCTGAATACTGTATACAAATATGAGAATAATACGAGGAGTTATTAATAAAAAACCCAAGGTATTGAACTATTGTTCTGCCGTCGGCCCTAGAAAAGAAAACCTCTCTCGAACACTACTAATACACACTCCCTCTCGGCGTTTCTGCAATGTACTGTTCGGTTGCCAAGAGCCCTGGGATTCCGATTTTGCGATCTTTCTCCGATGGGTCTTGTCAAATCGGTCTGAAACACAATTTTAGGTATTTCTCTACCTTTCTTTCTATGAAGACCTTCGTTTGCGTTCCTGGAGGAAGAACATTGGGTATTGAGAATCATTTAATTGGAGTGCGAACCATCCGAGGATTTTCAACGGATCATTACCGAAGAAGTAGAGGAAAGGACTACGGTGAAGTCGCTGGGAAAAGATTGCCCTGGATAGCATCAGCAGCACCTAACAGTGCAAAGAAGGTGAAGAAGATCTATGGTAAGATCCCAGAGAAGGAGAGTAAATCGCCATGGGAAGAATCTGCAAGCAAGTATTTTTCCAAAAGTCAGAGCGGTGATGTGGTTGAAGATAAGAGCAGTAATGTGAGTTTTGAGAGTGGAAGGAGGCAGCATTCTGTTGGAACTTATATAGTACGAAGGTCTGAATCTCATAGTGAAGAAGAGGATGGTGCTGAACCTGTTGATGATCGCAGATGGGATACAATAAAGAGGGATTACAGTAGAATTGGCAGTAGAGAAGCTCGGCACGAGAGGCCTGAGGTTTCCCAGTGGAAGAAACAGGAGAGTTGGGGTCGGAAAACATGGCGAGAGGCTTCAGAATCCTCAATACCGAAAATGGTCGGTGAGAATGTTTACGGTGTCGGTCCAATTCTAGCAGCATTGACAATTGGTAGAAGGGACTTCTATGCTCTCTATGTTCAAGAAGGAATGGATTTGAATGGTAACAATAAGAAGAAGAAAAAGAAAGACAAGAAGGGCGTGGAGAACATATTCAAAATGGCTGAAAAATTAGGGTTAAGCATAAAACAAACATCAAAGCATGACCTCAATATGATTGTAGACAACCGTCCACATCAAGGTTTGGTTCTAGACGCTTCTCCATTAGAAATGGTAAGTATCAAAGAACTAGATCCATTATCATCCATCGAAAACAGCAAGAAGTCCCCGGTTTGGGTTGCATTGGATGAGGTGACTGATCCACAGAATCTTGGAGCGATACTACGTTCATCCTATTTCTTTGGTGTAGAAGGTGTGATTCTATGTGCTAAAAACTCAGCTCCATTGAGTGGGGTTGTTAGCAAAGCAAGTGCAGGGGCTCTTGAATTACTGGAGTTGAGATCATGCAAGAACATGATGCAGTTCCTGACATCATCAGTAGAAAATGGATGGAGAGTTCTCGGAGGATCTGTTTCTATCAGTGCTGTTCCTTTGAATGAAGTTCATTCTGACACTCCGACAATTCTTGTGTTGGGCAGCGAAGGTAGTGGGTTGCGACCTTTAGTGGAAAGAAGCTGCACTCATCTTATTAAAATCCCTGGAAAACCTTCAGCATTCGTTAATGCCATCAGGGAAAATGAAGAGATTGGAAGTGGTGATGATGTTGATGTTGCTGCTGCTGGTGGTGGAAGAGGAGGAGAAGAAGGATTGAAATCATTCCTGGCCGTGGAAAGCTTAAATGTAAGTGTTGCAACAGGTGTTCTTCTTTATCATTTAGTTGGAAACAACAACACATGAATACATGATTGAGATGTCTGGTGTTTGTATTCATGGTTTATTAAATTTAATTACTTTCTTTGTCCATCGATCCAAAGAAAGGAATAAAGTGGCCAACTTTGAGCACATTCAAAAGAATACATTCTCTTTCTTTTTGTTCACAATAAAAAGGAATACAGGCATTTTCTTATCATCATCTCCACCAAAGATGGGTTGCTGCAGACCAAGCTCAAGGAGTACCTCATCGCCTCTAAAACCACCAGTGCCTACTACAGCCGTAGCCACTACACGCAAGGAGGAAACCATTCTAAAAATCCCAGGCGTTTCAGTTCATCTTCTGCTTGAAGAACCAGAGCAGTACGTTAAGTTGGATGAAGGAGATCTTTCTATACTTAGGGTGATTGATGAAGATCTTGTTCTGGCCACCATCATCAAAGTCGGTACCGATGTCCAGTGGCCATTGACAAGGGACGAGCCTGTCGTTAAAGTTGATGAACTCAGCTATATTTTCTCTCTTCCTGATAAAGACGGTGGAAGCTTCTTGAACTATGGTGTGTCAATCCATCACTCAGTTCACGATGATGGATGTTTGGATAAATTTCTCAAGGAGAATTCTTGTTTTTCGATCGCCACCGCAATCGATCGTTCCAAGCCTAAGAATACCGGAGATTGGGCCAAGTATGTTACGAGGATTGGAGACTATAACAAGGTTCTCCAAAAGGCCGTCGATGGTGGAACGGGTCAAGTGGTGAAGGGGATCTTTGCATGTAGTGATGTATATTCGAACCAGTTAATGAAAGGTGCAAAGTTGATTCAACCTAAAAGCGACGTTGGTAGGGATAATAGTGTTACAAAGAATTACAAGGATGGAAAAAATGGCAACATACTCAACAAAAGCTTAAAAAGGTGATTATATTAATTCATTTATAAATCCTAATTAGGGTTTAAGGGAATTTTTACATATATTTCCATAGTGATGACTGATAATATATTAGGTCGAGTTTGGTTGATGACCATATTAACGCGCACATATTAAACTTGATCTTGATGATCAATATTTTTAGGGTGAGACAATTTTCTGGAATGACTGAGAAGATGAGCAAATCTTTGCTCAATGGTGTAATTGTAGTCACAGACATAGCAAGTGCATCAGTAGCCAAATCGAAGACCGGGAAGGCGATCTTGGGATCATTTCCTATGAATGTTGTAGTGACTTCACTAGATGTTGTTAGTAAGTACTATCCATAACTAGCCCTAGCTATCATCCTTATAAATAGTTTCTAAAAAGATAAAACAACCTTAAAGCGACATACCAAAATTCACCTGATGTACCAACATTATTGCGCCGTCAATGCTAGAATTCTTGATGTAACTTATTTAACACTGACAGACAAACTTTTGGATGCAATAGAGGCTGCCGAGAGAAGAACCATCGCTTCCACTGGAAGTACAATGGCAGAAGTAGCTTCAAAGAGGTAAAGTAAAAATTGTTATGAATTAGAATGCTTATAAACTCCGATCATTGGTAAGAGCAGATGTGTATGTTTTGTTCGACAATACCTGTTTGTTGGATGACTTCAAACTTGGCGGATATATAAGAAATATGTTAATATTGCTGTCCGTCTAAAGCATTTTGGTTTGTGTATTGTAGATTTGGCGAAAATGCAGGGCAAGCAACCGAGGATGTATTTGCGACGACTGGGCATATAGTAGGAACTACATGGAACATATTTAAGATTAGAAAAGCATTGAAACCACCTTCATCTTCTTCAGTTTTGAAGAAAGCAGTTGGGATGTAATGTTAATCATGTTTGTTATCATTATCTGATTCTATCAGTTGGGAAACCACATGGAACTGCATTCTCCCTTTTCTTTGCTACATCATAAATTACATATTTAAATGGTAAAAAGAACGGAACATCAAGTATTCGATTCGATTTGTTTATCTTAACTTTTAAACCAAGGATCGTTTGATTAAACCAATCGAACTGAATATTTGAGTAACATATCCACTCGCAAGTGTCTCCAAGAGATGAAGATTAGAGTAAGTAAAAAACCATGTGTATGCAAACATAATAAGGACCAATAGAATTAAAAAATTAGAGAAAAAGCCACATGATGAAAGTGGCGAACAAAGAACTTAGAAGCAATGATCATATTGAAGTTCTTCTAATTTTCTCATGGGTATATGGACATGCAAATCTATGATTAATTTCATGATTTTTCAGAAAATCTTTAAAAATCAGACTTTTAAACTCACCGCCATTGTCATTTTGGATTGCCTTAATTTTAAGGTCTAGTTGATTTTCAATGTTTTGCTTAAACTCTTTGAATTTATTGAACACTTCTGATTTTGTTTGTATTGGAAAAATCCATGTGAATTTACTAAAAACATCAACATAAACCCTTGTGGAGATGTGTGGGATGAAGGTCCCCAAACATCACTAAATATCAATTCTAAGGGTCTTGTTAGTGAGTAATTTACTGTAGAGAACGGTAACTTATGACATTTACTCATAGCACATGGAACACAATCTTCAAATTTATTGTTTACAATAGGTAAGTCATTGTTTTTACAGATTTTTCTAATAGTAATTTCATTTACATGGCCAAATCTAGAGTGCCACTTATTTAGTGAAGCTTTCTCACAAATAAATGCATGATGAGGAGATGACGTCTTTGTTGGTTGCATAGGAAAAGTATACAATCCATTGCTCGCTCTTCCTTGCATCAACACTTTTTGTGTGCTCTTATCCTTCACCACAACCTTAGACACATCAAATTCAAAGCATACATTATTGTCTTTACAAAATCTATGAACAGACAATAGGTTTTTAGATGTAGAAGGGATATGTAATGAGTCTTTTATGTGTAAAATCCTATCTCCACATTTAAAATTAGAAGATTCAATGTCAAGTATTTTCATACCAGATCCATTGGCTGTTTGAACCCTATCTGCTCCTTCATAAGGAGATGCAAAGTTTAAGTCGCTAAAATATGAAGTTATGTGTGTACTAGCCTCAGAATCTGGATGTCATAAGCTGGAGTTTTCCTTTTGTTCCTCTTCCTCTTCAAACACCAGATTCACTTGCTTTTGATTGTTATTGAAACTTTTATTAAATATGTTGTAGCAGTTTGAGGCAATATGGCATCTCTTCTCACAGATTTGGCATAATAAGAAACTGTAGAGAGTGAGCTTTTGGTTCTGTTTCTGCACACTAGAATGATTCTTATTAGAATGATAAGAATTGTTGGAATTAGAGTTGTACCTCTGTTTGTTGATATAATTCACTGAAAGTGAATTTTCTAAGGAAGGTGCAACATTTTTTGCCATTCTTATTTCATGATTCAGAAGCAACCCTTGAATCTCATCAACAGAGAGTGCTTCATTGCCTGGTCTTGTGGTGATGACTGTGAATAAACCATCATATTCAGTCCCAAGACCTCCTAGAATGAAAAGTGTCAGATCTTTATCTTTAACCTTGTCTCTTGTTAGAGCCAGAGAATTGGCTATCTGAACCATCTGAGAAATAAAATCTTCCATGGACTTATCTCCTTTTTTTGTAGTCTGTAAGGTGAGCCTGAGTTGCAAGGTCCTTACTTGAGAATTAGATGCAAAAACTTTTGCAAGTGTGGACCACATTTCTGCTGAAGTGGTGCAGACACAAACCTTGGGCAGAACTTCTTCAGTCATAGAAGTCATAAGCCAGCCCATCAACAAACTATCTTGTTGTATCCAATCTTCATAAATTAGACCTTGTTCATTTTTTAAAAACTCCCATTTACTGTTTGGAACGGATGATGGTGCCTTGAATGATCCATCTACGAAACCAAGTAGCTTGCTGTCTCTGAGAATCATTGCTACTTGTTGGCGCCATATTGCATAGTTTTGTTTGCCTAATTTTACAGTTTTTACACTCTAAATATTGCCAATTGAGAGTGTCTCCATTGCTGAGAAAATGAAGAAAAGTTTGGGAACTGAATTGAGGAAGAACAATTCAGAATCGTGTGAGAGAAGAATTTGGGGAAAAGAAAATTTTCCAAGAAGAGAACCCCAATCAAGGTTCTGGAAAATGAAAAGAAGAAATTGGGAAGGAAAAGTGAAAACTAATTTGATCACAATGCAAAACAGAATCTAAACAATTCAATTTAAAGAAAAGGAAAAGAAAATAATAAAAAACCTAACTGAATGTCGCAAGAAATCAGTCCAACCTTCAACCGAACGATCTCCAATATCGGATCAACCAAACGCCTTTAGTAAACGCACAACCAGATCAAGCGAGCCCTAATATCAGAAGCCCTAAAATGATGCAGACGGAGACCGTCTACTGTCCTCAAATCGCTTTAGGGGAAGAAGGGGGGAACTTGTATTGCCCAGTCAAGACGTGACGCATGTCATGTAGCTCTGTATACCATGTTGAAATTCATAATCTCACGTATTAAACCTTTTAAGAAAATACACATTGAACGAGTATATTGTATCTTATCAAAAAAAACTACAATCTCAACTTACAGTTTTCATATATATAAGTATTATTATACTAATTTTATATAACTACTAACTAACACAAGTAATCTTTATAGAAATAGTCTTTAGACTTTAAGTGAATTATAACTGACTCTATTGAGTCTTAATACAAAGAACTTAGAAGCAATGATCATATTGAAGTTCTTCTAATTTTCTTTTACTATCTCTCATTATCTCTTTAATTGTTTATTTAGATGAGACCCATAACTTAAGGCCCACATAATATAATTTAGGTCAATAGTATAAATAGCAAGCACTCTTGTAATAGTTTTAAACAACTTTTTCATTTAATCTAAATCTAAAATCGGGTTCTCCCCCAACTCTCAAGATTATTAACATATTACCCTCCAAGGTGACTAAAAAAAAAAACCCCTATGAGCTCATACACTCAAAGACATCAACATTTGAGAAGCTAAGAACTTTTGGTTGTCTTTGTTATGCTACTTTCTTGGTAAAGGAGGATAAATTCTCCCCCAAAACAAGGAAGTGCATATACTTAGGAGATTCTCCAAACCAAAAGGGAGTTGTTCTCTATGACTTAGAACATAAACTTATCTTCATCAGTAGAGATGTAACCTACTATGAGAAGGTATTCCCACTAAAAGAGAACACCACTCCAAATCTATATTCACAAGATCAATCCCATGAACATAATGAATCTGAACATGCCTTCTCTGAGAACATGGAGCTATCTGATATTGGAGAGGGTGAAAAAAATGAAAATGATGACAACCAAAATGATGATATGAAGATTTATGTCTATTACAACAGACTTTATATGAGTTAAAACAAACTCCTAAGGCCTGGTATCTCAGACTAGGGAGATAATATAATATTATCACAGGAAAAATATATAAAAGATGTTCTTAAAAGATATGGATATGAACAAGAAAATCCAGTTAAAACACCTATTACTCAATCCACAAAACTACACCAAGATATGGGAAACCTTTTGGAGGACATCACAACCTATAGAAGCATGAAGAGGAGTCTATAATATCTATCCCTCACCTGATCTGATCTGTCATTCATAATTAATCAAGTATGTCAATTCCTACAAAATCCCAAATTAAGGTCACTTGATGGCAATAAGAAGAATTTTAAGATATTTACAAGGGACTTCTAATTTAGGTCTGAGAATAACTAAAGGAACATAAGAGGTGATGAACTTAGTGGCCTATACTGATTCAGACTGGGGAGGCTCATCAGATAGGAGGTCAATTACAAGATCAAGCATATGGTATGGAAATAATTTACTTTCCTGGTCAACTAAAAAACAACCAGCAATATCAAATTCAAGCTCAGAGACAGAATTTAAGGTCATGACCCATATTACATCAGAAGTCAGATGGTTTTGCTATCTATTTAGAGAGTTGAGACTAAAATTGAGTTCACCCCCAACATTACTATGTGACAGAAGATCAATAATATTCATGGCAAAGAATCCAACAATTACTTCACGATCTAGACACATAGAAATTAGTTACTTGACACAAGAAGCATCATACGCGACTTGGAGAGAATCACTGACCTGAATGAAGAATCCGGCGAGGGACGAGCAGCAGAATCCGACGAAAGTCAAAGGTTGGGAAGAGGGCACCGGCGAGAAATCAAGGAGATCCGTCAGAACCAAGAAACCCTCTAAATGGGTTACGGATTATACCGTTTAAAGAAACGGGGGAAGATCCAATTAGCAGGTAATAAAGGTAAAGGGTAATTAGTTTAATCAGTCTTTAATTTTTATTATTATCATAAATTGTAAAAGTGTAGTACACTCATTAATTAGTTGTTACAATTTAATTAATGCACCCCTTTGTATCTCTATAAAGGGCCCCGATGTACTTGATTTACAATTAATGAAATAAAACTATAATTTTCCCATTCATCTCCCTCTCACAATCCCGACGTTCAACCTTTCATTCCCCATTTCCGATCAGACCCTCCGGCAAACCCCACAGCTCGCCTCGCTCTACAATCAGATCCCATACCGCCATCATCCTCCTAGCACCTCCCTCCGAGTCTCCGGACACCTTCAATTTCATCCAGGAAGCCTCCTCAAGATCGTTCCAGTCGACCCTGCTCCAGATTGCCCCTGCTTCAAACAAATTTTCACAAGGAATTAATTCCACAGCTCTTAGTCTCTACTATCTAGATCGAATTCCGATCTTAGATCGGAGACAAAGGGTCCCTTCAGGTCCTTTTGATCCATTTAAATTTGTGGAATTAATTCATTGATACCTTAGGTGTATGAGAACTAATTAAAAGAGGAACAGATAGAATATGTGCCTACAACTATGTAATTTGTAGATAGATTTACCAAAACATTGAGCATTGAAGGATTTGTCCAGCACCGGCAACGTCACAAGCTTGTCCCAGTCCGACCATCGGAGCCTATACAATCAAATCTAGCAAATTCCATCCAGCCAGATTTGAGGGAGGATGTGAAAGAGAAAGAAGAG
>LFYR01001702.1:0-13436 GCA_001185155.1 Zostera marina | reverse complement strand
ATCTTAAACTGGCCAGTTCCAAAATCTGTCAAAGGCTTAAGGGGATTCTTGGGAATTTCAGGTTATTATAGGAAATTTGTGAGAAATTACTCACATATTGCAGCCCCAATGACTGATCTTTTTAAGAAAGATCAATTCTGTTGGAATGAAGCAGCTGGGAAAAGTTTCCTAACTCTGAAGGAAACTATGACTTCCACTCCAGTGCTAATACATCCAGATTTTTCAAAGCCCTTCTCCATTGAAACTGATGCATGCCAAGGTGGTTTGGGAGCAGTATTAAGTCAAGAAGGACATCCCATAGCTTTTTTCAGTTCAAAGATTTCAGGAAGGATGTTGTTAGCTTCCACTTATGCCAAGGAGATGCTAGCAATAACACAAGCAGTGGCCAAATGGAGGCATTACTTGCTAGGACACCACTTTGTGATTCATACAGACCACCAAAGTATTAAAAATATGTTGAATCAGACTATCCAAACATCTGACCAGCAAAAGTTTCTATGTCAACTACTAGGGTTTGATTATTCTATCAAATACAAGCCTGGCAAAGAGAACAAAGCAGCTGATGCCTTGTCTAGGCAATTTGAAGAAGAAATTCATGAAGGATCAATTCTGAGTTTATGTGCAATTGTTAGTAAATTGGTAAAGAAAATAATGGAAGAACAGGCCACAAGACCAGATTTATTATCCCTGATTAAGGGCATAGAAAATAGTACGGAGAGGAGTTCTGAATTTTCAGTAAAGGATGGGTTTTTATTGAAGATCGGGAGGTATGTAATTTCTCCTACATCTCTTTTAATTACTGATATACTAAGAGAATATCACGATAGTGTAATTGGGGGTCACTCCGGTATTGAGAGAACCATTAAAAGAATCAAATTACAGTTTTGGTGGCAAGGAATGGCCAAACAAATTAAACTGTATGTTGAGAATTGTATAGTCTGCCAGAGAATGAAAACAGCAACAAAAAAGCCTCAAGGACTTCTAAGGCAGTGTGGCAAGACTTGTCTACAGATTTTATCACTAATTTACCTCAAGTGAAAGGCAAAACAATCATAATAGTGGTGGTGGACAGGTTGTCTATGTTTTGTCATTTGGGAGCCCTACCATCATATTTTACTTCCAAAATGGTAGCTGCATTTTTTGAACAGAATATAATAAAATTCCATGGAATTCCTTCTTCCATAGTCTCAGATAGAGACAAGGTATTTAGAAGTAGCTTCTAGAAAGAAATTAACAGATTAAGTGGCACTACCCTAAAGCTATCTTCGGCCTATCATCCAGAGACAGATGGGCAAACAGAAGTTGTTAACCGAGGGATTGAAATGTTTCTAAGATGCCTAGTGCATGAACAACCCAAAAGATGGTTGTAATTACTTCCATGGGCAGACTTATGACATAACTCTACTTTCAATATATCAAATGGGATGACACCCTTCATGGCCTTGTATGGTAAGGAAGCCAATTTCTTCACTGAAGTAATCAGGGGAGAATCAACAAACTTAGAGGCTGAAGAAGAATTAATGAGAAGGCAAGAAATTATTGAACTAGTCAAGTCCAACATTTGAAGAGCTAAAGAAAGAATGAAGAAACAAGTTGATAAGCATAGGCAAGACATTGAATTTGAGGAAGGGGACTGGGTTCTGGTGAGATTGAAACCCTATAGACAACTATCAGTGGCTCATAGACTACATCATAAATTATCGGCAAGATATTATGGTCCTTACAAGATTGAAAAAAAAATCAGCCCTATTGCATACAAGGTAAACCTGCCTAATTACTGTCTAATTCATAATGTGTTTCATATTAGTATGTTGAAAAAGCTAAAGGGAGTAATACCTGAGGAGGAGATCAGAGCCTTGCCGGAGCTCTCTGTAAATGGAGACCCTGTGATTTATCCAGAGGAACTGCTGGAGAAAAGAATTCTGCTGTCCAAAGGAAAAAACATTGAAGAAATCAAAGTAAAATGGGCAAGATTAGATCAAGATGAGACATCATGGGAAGAAATAAACAACCTGAAGAAATTGTATCCATCCCTCAACCTTGAGGACAAGGTCGATGTTGAGAAGGGGGGAGATGACAGAGTCGGCCGGAGCTGTGCTGGAGTACTGGAAGATTCTCGTCGCTGTCTGATGACCTCAGAGGAACAGAGCTCGCCGGAGGAAATCGCTGAGAAAAACCCTGTTGCAGACAGTGGTTCAACGTTGGGAAATAGGCCCGTCAGAATCCGTTTTAAACCTAAGCGGCTGGACGATTTCATTATTAATTAGACTAGCCTATTTGGGTAAAGAGTGGAACCTATTTAATTGTTACAATGTCGCTAAGGAACTACTTAGTTAGTGTGTTCTATTAGTTGTACCCTATAAAAGGGAAACATTTGTTATTCTGGAATTTTTAAGAAATCAGTTTTAAAATTAAAAACGGATCTAGGGTTGCAGCAACCCAATATCCAGACTTCTACTGTTCCATTGCTCTCCTCCTACCATCTGTTGCACTTCAGCAACTCTACTCCTATTACACATGCAATATCCAGATTCAATTAAGGCTTCTAGCCAACGGATTTATCGCCCGAATATTGTCTCTCTGTCTCTCTTAATAATACTGATCGATGCTGGTGTTATATTTAGTAAATTCAATTGCTTTTTTGAAGTATTCTCTCCTTTGCGCTGGTTGGTTATTTATATATGACACTTAAATCTGCTTATGTTTGGTTATGTTTTTTGTCTTATGATAAATTAACTATCTTGGTGGATCTACATAATCTACATATATTGTGACGTTGCCTTATCAATTTTGATGGATTTTCCCTATATCAATTGATTTCATACCTTAAAATGTAAATAATCCGATGGATACATTTTTACAAGTAAATATACCTTCCTCCAGACAGGATAACAACGAGACTCCAACCCAATTTTTTTTTTAATAATTACCATGATCAGTTGAGTTTTCTTTTTGTGTGATTGAAATAAGAGTTGGTAGATTCGGAATAAATTAAGGAAGGCCATGAAATAAAAGAATAAACATAAGATTCGATTTGTTTAGTACTTATAATCTTAAATGTGAAATTTCAAATCCCTAAATTTATTTCTCTCCTTAAACCCAAAATCACACTCTCACTAATCACTAAATCGATTTTAATTACATTAGTAACATTATAGTTTAAAAAAAATTTTAAAAAAAATTTTGGTCGAGGATCCCTATCCCCGTACCTTGGCCGGGGATGGTTTTTGACTCGGGTATTTCCCCGTCCCCGTCGCCAATCAAAATGACCGGGTACGGGGACAGGGAACGCAATCTCCGCCCCGTCTCCGCTCACCCCTAGATACATGCTACAATAATTAACTTGATCAATGTAAAAATTTGTTTGATGATAATAAATAAGCTAATCTTATTTTCATTTAATCATGTATCAGGTCAATTTTATATCATATGAATTTAAATGGATTTATAAATAAAATTAACTCATATAAGTCTATCTATTGTTAATTAGGATTTAATATAATTAAGATTAATTAACAACTAAATATATCATTGAGAATTTTGTTTCTATACATCGGAGTAAGCTGAGCTACTCGAGCCGCATCGTCGGGTAGTGTTTTCCAATTGGCTCCGTCTAGGGTCCACGACCTCAATGAAGGTAACATCGATCATAGTAACCCTCGAAGTTGTCAGATCCCAACCAGATAGAGATATTCATATTGTTACGGGATGCTGAAAAACTCCTGAAATCTCACCCTATGAGGGTTTCTACCGTCCCAGGTTGCAACAATGGAAAGTATTGCAAGTTTCATCGCGGCACGGGGTATACCACTGTAGACTGTTGGTCCCTTTCCCGTGCAATCGATCACCTTTCAAGTAATTAAATGAATGTAAGCAATGGCTTTCTTTATGGTGACTTGACTTAAGACATTTTCATGAATCCTCCTCCAGGCATGCTGCCTTTATCTGACAAAAGGGTATGCAAATTAAAAAAAAAGGACTTAAACAAGCCAACAAAAATTGGCACCAGAGGTATAAGTAAATATCTTTTTGTACCGGACCTGGCATCACTAGATTTAAGGGTAGAGTCTAAGATTGTTGAGTCAATTTTAAGTATAATGGTACCACCTTAGACCCCTTGAGACTATAATTTTTGTCAGTAATCCCCTTTGAACTAATTTGTTGAGCTTCAATATCAACAAGGATATATCAAATGCATCATGTCTGTAGAATTTATCTGTCAAAACCTAAGTTTGGATCTCCTCCTTTAAGCCTTAAATGTACATCTCTAGAACAAAATAATCTGGTATCCCCAAAGCTCTAGTACATATTTTTTTCAAATTTAACTAATATTCTACCACATACCACAGTACCATCTTGTTAAAGCTCTAAAAAACAATTGATTATTTTATGTTTATTTAAAACTTTAAACTCAAAAGGTCAAATCTCATTTAATATACAAAAAAATAATATTATACACTTATTTATTCTAATTAATAGTTATAACTCAAGTAAATACTAACTCTATTATAAACGTGTCGTGCTAAAATCGTGTCATATCGTTTTTTTTACGTGTCGCCTGCTATTTTCAGACTTAGTTTCAATATATTAAATTTTTCTAAAGGTTTGTGCTTTAAAAATCTGAGATCAAATAACCCATCTTCAAAAAATCTGAATGATTAGCTAAATCGATATTGGTCACCAATGAAGAATACTTTTTAGGATCATATGAGAATGAAATAAAAACAAGCCTCAGCCACACATCCCTTTTGCTATTTTGAACAATAGATCTCTGGTTCTTCTTCTCATAGATCTATATATATATACATGGCATAAGCCATAGAAAGAGATAGAGGCATCGAAATCGTAAGAAAAGAAGGAAATAAGTAAATCGAAAGAGGTCTGAAAATGGCGGCCCTTTCTTCTTTTGTAAGATCAGCAATATTTCTCGTGATTAATTGTTCTAATGATGGTGGCGTTTGAAGGCATTTTTGTCTCAGCAACAAGGTGATAAATGAAGCTTCGTTGATCTTTTTTATGTAATTAATTTCGTGATCAACTAATTTTCTATCCTCGCATTATTATTCAGATCTCTTTTGTTCGAGGACGAGCCACTACAAACAGATTTTTTCAGGGAAAGAGAACCCATATTGAATTTTCTTAAATTCATTCCTCCACCAGTTTCGTTTTAGGCTTTTGAATTACCACCCATTACTAAACATCCCCAAAATCATAGCCTTTCGAGAAGTATTCACTACAAAAGAATATACCTTAATTCGCGGACCAAAAATATAAATTATATATTATTATATTCTAGTATTAAAATATATAATTTATTTTTTTAATTTATATTACGATTTTCGATACTGATCATGATAGTATACTTATGTATAAACGAGATTCAGATGAAATAGTTTAAATGAGATAGTATGAGTTATTTAAATCTGAGTCGTCCATTCAAAATATTGTAATATGTATCATATTTTTCTTATATTTAATCATTTCAAAAGAACCATTGGTTTTAAAATATTTAATAGCAGGATTGGAGATATTTCATATAATTTCTCAAAATTCATACGTGAATCGTTTCTTATATATTAATATTATGCTTAATTTAACAAAAATTGATAGGTTATACAATTAAGTTTGGTAAAAAAATTATTACACGAAAATTCAGGAAAGTCTATCAAAATATATAAGTTCAGTATAATATATAATAAAAGTAAAATAATATTTTTATGTAAAATCTTTTAAGTTCTATATAAAATAATAGGGGTAAAATAATAATTATAGGGTAAAATTAATAATAACTATATAATAAACGTAAAATAATAAAATGTACCTATAGATTAATAATAATTATTATTTATTAATAAAATAGAGTAATTTTCAGATGAGTCATTTTTTGGTGAGTTCAAATATAGATTATCCTAACCGTCCACTTCGTCTTTAAATTTTTTTATTACATGGAATGAACGGTTGTAAGAGAATGAGTAATATTTGTAGAAATTTAGATGACCAAGATGTAGTGGCCGTTTTTGGACTTATATTAGATACGCTTTCTTGTTGTGATAAACTATATATTTTATTTAAAAAAGATCGATTTGATAAAATTCATGTAATAGCGATCATATAGAATAATAAATTCAAAGAAGATATTTACTCATACCTTTGCCCGGTTGCCCTGTCCTACCCTAGTCATATTTTCCGAGGCGGATACGAAGGAAAGGTTATCCTGTTCGTGCTCCACCCGATTTACGAAGACCTGGGCGGAGCAAACATATATGTTCTAAATTTGCGTTTCAATTCAATGAAATTTAATTTTGAAAATTTTGCGAAAACTTTTTTCTGGAGGAAATGCATCACCAATACTTTTGCGACTTCACCATCTCTTGAGTATTGGTGGCGGATTTCCGTCACCATTAAAGATGCAACAACGCCTTTTTAAGAATATAGCGGTGTTGAAAGTCTTTTGAATCAACCGTCACATCAATACTCTGGTCTAGGGGGGTGACCATTATTGAGAAGAGTAGTCCAGAAAGTTGTGTGTGAGCATCCGATTGTGAGCCCACACACCATCAAATACAATGATTGATATTGAAAGAATAATATGTAATATGGAAGAAAATGAATGAATATATATGATCGAAAGACCTATAAACAATCCTAAATGAAATTGAGAATATTTTAAAAAACCATACCGAAGAAATGAATGTGAAGAACATGCTAAATCTGCAATGAAATTAATTAAGAAGAAACTATGAAGAAAATCCATCAAAATTGAACGGCAACGTCTGCAACCTTGGTGATTATGTAGATCCCCACCAAGATATAGTTAATTTATCATAAGATAAAAAAAAACATAAGCAGATTTAAGTGTCATATATAGATAACCAACAAGTACAAAGGAAAGACAATACTTCAAAACAACAATTGAAGTTACTAAATATAACACCAGCAACAATAATCCAACATAATACATAGAGTTACATAATAAGCCCAAAGCTTTATTATTACTACTCCTCCTCCAAGTTATTGCATATTATTGAGAGAAATAGAGAGACAATTTTCAGGTGACAAGTCGGCTGGCTGGTTGGCTATAAGCGTCTTAACAACGAGGAATCTGGATATTGCATGTGCTTGAAAACATTTGCTCGATGGAAGGAGTAATGTAGTGATTGAAGTTTGGTGTGTTCTTGTAGGAGCAGTAGCAATTCTCTTGTCTCACTAGACTTGCACAACAGGTACTTGAAGACGGGGTATTGTTAAGGACGGCCGACACACAAGCCCCAAAACGAGAAATATTTGAAGTAAATCCTCGGGATAGCCTGGAATCCAAATGGTAGGAGACTCGCAGGCTGATACCGCGATACCCAGAATCGCACATGCCTAGAAATCCGCATCTCCGGTAACAAGTTTCGAGCATCGCTCGCATTAAGAATGGATGGGGGATGCAACTTGCGTGAAGTTTTCAGGGTTGCACTAATCATGACTTGCTCGTATTCGCCGTCCCCGGAGCGGCCTACTGGGAGCAACCTTGGAGCACCATTAAGGGCAAATTCACAGTGAGCAAACCCAGTTGGGTTTGACGCTCCAACATAAGAAGTAAAATCGAAGTCCGGATCTCGATTTCTATCTAAGTCCACAGGAGGTGGCGGAGTTCGTTCAATCGATCGCCGGTTCGCTCTACGACGTGGGCTAGGAACACCGCGATCAATAGGCAGACTTTCATTAAAATCAACATTGAGGGGTACGTGGAGCCCCTCCTCTTCTTCCGGCACATGGACCTTGCCTTTGCCATGTCCTCGCCTTCGTTTCCTCTTCCTAGAGCCATCGCCCTCAGATGGTCCCTGGTTAGGATTCAGTCCTGATATTATATGACCCTCGGCACTCACAACCAATGGGTCAGGTTCATTGGTGCGCAGAAGAGGCATCAATATCAATAGGAATCGCCGACTCAAGCGCTTGAGTCGCCGATCCAATAAGAAGAATCGGCGATTCACGGCATGCAGTCGCCGATCCAGTAGCACTTGAGCTCTGGCCTCGTCTTTTGAATGATTTTCCCTTCACGGGCCGAGTCTGTATCGACGACTCCATATGGGGAATCGCCGACTCAGAGGTCCCGGGAATTTCTCCCAGTTTCAGAGGCCCTTCAGGCACAACCGCAAGGGCCTTGCACGGAAGCTCCGACTCTGCAAGGGGAATCGTCGACTCCGGCGAGGTGCCAAGCAATTTGTGCACAGAAGCACTCAAGTCAGAAACACGAGTTGCAACGACCGGAGTCGCCGACTCAACCACTCCGGGAAGAGAGGGAATCGACGACTCGACGGTGTTCAACACCTTGTCGAGTCCTTCGACGATCATTTCGTCTATAAACGCCGTAGTTTCGGCCTCTTTCAGGGGAACTGCGGTGGAATCAGGGCTAGACAGTACATGGGAATCGACGCTTCGGGAGTTTGAATGCTAAGGAAGCGGCCTTTTCAAAAATTAGGGTTTTAGGCGATTCAGAAGGGGAAAAAGTATTGTGAGATTTGGGGAAAACTTGTTAATCAACCTCTCTTCTAGCGCAGGAGTTAGGTTCACTCCCCCATTTGGTGGGTGTGATGAGGGCACCTCATGTGCCGACAGTGGTGCATTGGAGGTTGGTACAGTACGGGAACCAACCCTCCTACCAGAAGCTCCTACTTCAGTAGCAATAGCGGGAGCTTTCTTTTTATGATCCTTAGTAAAAGGATCCATAAATGGGATGGTTGCTTCTATTGGGTCGAAGCAACAGACTACGAGTGGAAGTTCTTCCGAAGTGTCGGAAGCTATGAGTAGGTACCTGTCACCCCCGAGTGTCACAAAACAAAAAAAATTTGTATAATATTTCTTTATAGTTTTGTGACCCCCTTGAGCAGTACTACTAGTCCCCAAAGTTTGAAATTAGGAAAAAAATTTTTGCAATTTTTCTGCAGAAAATCGTGCCGCTGGAGGTCGTTTTTGGGATGCATGTTTAGACCTCCCAAAAAAGATTCCTTGCACTTTTGGGAAATTCTGCTTTTTTGTACTCGTAGAGAAATCTTTTTTCTCGTAATGTTTGGTCGTAGAATCCCAAAATCAGATCTGGGCATTCCGGAGGTGGAACGACAGAATCACTGAAAGTGAAAAAAGGTGAAAAGCCCCATACTCACGTGGGAGTCGGCGACTCGGGCTCCTTGGTTTGCTATGGTTGGGGTTTTTCAAGTGGGAATCACCTGGGAGTGGAGGACCCCCAAGGACCCCTTTTATAGGGTAATGGGGGCGTTTCCCCATTCATTAGCACGGGGCCCACTCCATTATGGTGCCCAATTAAGGGTGCCATAATGACGTGGGCCCTCCCAAGTAACAGTTGGGAATTGGCGACTTGGTAGTCCCAGCCGGCGATTCCCAGGTGTTGCCTTGAGTACTTAATGTAGACACTTGCTCCACACCGTGGAAATCTCCGGGGGTCCGGCATAAAGCGACGGAAACCTAGTCTTTGTTGAGGGACGTTGCTGGGAGTGACTGACGTAATCAGGCATGTCTCACCAGTACTCCCCCTTGAAGGGAGCACAAGAAACATGTGTGTATCGCCAGTATCCCCCCCAAGCAAGGTGATCCGCATGAAGGCTAAAACGACAAGATGGGATCGAGTCTTTGCGTGGAGGGGGATCGATTACTTGGAGGGGAATCGATTACCTGGAACAGTAATACTAGATAGTTGTGTGTGTGAAAACCCGAGGGCAAACCCACACACCATCATTGGTGAACCTGACGTGAACCGAACACACAACCGAAGAAAGGATGGTCGGAAGAAGCGAGATCCGCATAGGGGAAAGCTCAAGGCACCTCGGGCAGAAAGCGGCTCGCGACAGGGATCTGAGCCCAATAACCACAAGTGTAGAACACCCGCGAGAGGAAGGGGAAGACTCAGACAAGTCTGAGCCGTACCATTCGTACAAAAGGCAGAATGCAACCTGGGCACTCGAGACCCAGGAGGCGGCTTGGCGGGCGGAAAGGGTCGAAGCGGATACGGAGGCCCGACGTAGGGAGAGGGCCGACACCGAGAAGACGGCTCGGCACTTGGAGAGGTCCGACGACGAGGACGCTGGCCAACGTAAGGAGGAGAGAAGGTAGAGACGGGAAGCACTCGGAAAGAAGGGAGTGTCGCCTAAATCATTTGCATAACAACCACTTTTAGTAAATGCTAGAAAATCATGTATTTGTATTATATATACTGATATACACAACTCCAATCTTCAAATCATAACAAATTACTCTCTTCATTTTCTGTGTTCTAGGATTTACAAATCACAATGTGTGTAATATCTTCGACCTCCGTGTCCCTAATCATATGTGCTATTATATGAGTGATGTTGCTGCTTTCCCAATTTATGGCTTGTGTGTCGGCCATCCTCGAAAAAACTCCGCCTTCAAGTACCTGTTGTGCAAGTCTAGTGGGACACGAGAATTGCTACTGCTCCTTCAAGAATTCACCAACCTTCAATCACTACATAACTCCTATCTTGCAAATATTTTCAAGAACATGCAATATCCAGATTCCCCAATATTAACTAAGGCTTCTAGCCAACAGACCCAAGATACCCTAACCCTAACCCTAAACCCTAACCCTAACCCTAACCCTAAACCCTAACCCTAAATACTTAAAAATATGGTTGAAACTCGAAATATTAGTTTTAATTTTTTTTAGCTTTCCATATGGAAATTAACCAAAGATATATAATTGTCATATTCATTCATTATTAATGTATGGAGATTTCTCCTCCCTCTTCTTAAAATTTTGATTTGAATACTGTCCTTAATCTTAATTTATCATATATTCTGAAGATAAAATTCAATGGTTTTTTGTAATGCTATATATACAATCAAATTATAACTGAGATCTTAATTTTAATCCTCTAGCTTCAATTTGTTGGGTTTTTGTTGATTATTAGAAGATTTAGTTCAATGGTGGGATAAAAAATTCTTGTTCTGAGATCAGAAATGTATTATTTGTGTGATATTTTCTTATTCTAAACAGGATTCTAGTGACTCTGGACGTGAAGAACCTAGGGATGATGACATTGAAACGGGAAGAGATGCAAAGAAGAATTCTGTTGAGCTTGTACTTGATGAATTTTTCAAGCAGGTTGGGTTTTTTCTTATTACTACACTGTTTGTTTAGATATTTTGAATCATCAATCAACATTTAATTTTTAGTAGTGGTTATCGTCATTTTATTTTGGTTATACTTATATAAATCTTAACAAATCCTTATTGTCTGGTTAGTTTCTTCACCTTCTCACGATTTCCTTATGATTCAGGTAATTGGCGTTTTAATTGAAGATCTGTCCCGTCCCTCTTATTGAAGGTGATAATTTTTTATCCACATATATGTATAGGTTGATTTCCTTGCAGTGTTTTTAGACCATTTTACAGTTTATAAAATGTTATATGTCAGAGTATTTGACTCCTTCACGTGAGTAATTTACAAAACTGCTAATATATTCTGTGAGTAATTTTTTTATTTAAATTATTTTTCTATTTTTATCAATTTTAAATGTTAAATATTTTGTTGTATTCACAGATTATAAATGACTTACAAGAAAAAGTTGGTTAATAAGAAAAGATTTAGACGAAGTCCTTAAGTTCCAACTCCAACACCAACTCCGACTCGTCAAGTTCCAATGTTATTTTAGATTATGAATGTTACAATGACTGTTAATGATGTTATTATGATTTATAACATATTTTGAATGTTATATGATTTTAATCATTATAGTTGAATGAATTTAGCTGGGAGTAATATTAAATGTAAATTATGAATGTCGGGAAAAAAATATATACAAGAATATATATATATTCAAGAATTTACAAAAATTATAAAGATCGAAATTATTGATAGGAATATTGGAATATATACACATTCTGAAATTTTTTTTTTCCAAAAAAAATTTTGTAACGGAAATTCCGTTACAAATGATATTTTTCTCATTTGTAACGGAATTTCCGTTACAAATACTTAAAAATTTTGTAACGGATTTTTTATTACGTTAACTTTAACTTCAAAGTATTTGTAATGGATTTTTGTAACGGATTTTGGTATTTGTAACGGAAATTTTGTCTCGGACCAAAGTTAACGGAATTTCCGTTAAAAATAGTATTTTTAACGGAAATTCCGTTAACTTTGCTCGTGCTAACTGCCTACTTTTTTTGTAGTGAATAAAGATAATTGATGATCGTCGGTGGGTGGGTGGATTATTGAAATTTATACTACTAGAATTAGAGCTAATTATGACTTCCGATGGCTGCTAGAGAACAAGCCTTCTCCCTTTTAATTAAGAATCGGATTCTCGAACCAAACCACCGGTACCGTACATGTTGGTGCACCACATCACGTCCTAACTCCTCGAGAATCATGAGAGCAGACATGTTTGACTAGTTGATTGAAAGAGGAAGAAAGCACGTACTATAAGAAAAAGAATATTGTATGACTGTCTTTTAATTACTAATTTCCATCATCTAAAGTGATTTGTGACGGAAATCCGCCATTAAAAGTTTGTCAAAACGATAACCGCCAGGAAAATATTATAACTGCCATTGATAATCCATCATCTATTATTCCTCTTCATTTTTCACCAAAAAAAATATCAGTGGTGAAAATCCGCCACGAAATCTGAATACTAAGAGGGTCCAGGCTCATAATGCCATATCCGGTTGGCCTAGCAGCCCCAATCTAGTACCACTATATCTACCTCATGTAGGACTGATAAAAGGGATATTTTCCAACTCGGAGAAGTACTATAGAAAGAGATCGGTGTGTGTGAGAGGCCATGCGAGGATAAGAGATAGACCCTGGCCTTGTGCATTACACAATCAACTCTAAAGTAGTTGATGATACCCCTAGTCTATCAGACCAGGCCCATCCAGACCAGGGCTGATAGGCCTAGTAAGGTAAATAGAATGGGTGGGCCTGTTCCGTCCGGCGGGTCTCAGCCCGGACGGGTCCGTCCGCCGTCTGCACACTCACAAAATTGTGACGTTTCCCAATTTGTGGCCTGTGTGTCGGCCGTCCTCGAAAAAACTCCACCTTCAAGTACATGTTGTGCAAGTCTAGTGGGACACGAGAATTGCTACTGCTCCTTCAAGGATATACCAACCTTCAATCACTACATGACTCCTTCCATCTTGCAAATATTTTCAAGCACATGCAATATCCAGATTCCCCAATGTTAATTAAGGCTTCTAGCCAACGGATTTGTCGCCCGAATATTGTCTCTCTGTCTCTCTTAATAATATTGATCAATGCTGGTGTTATATTTAGTAAATTCAATTGTTTTTTTGAAATATTCTCTCCTTTGCGCTGGTTGGTTATTTACATATGACACTTAAATCTGCTTATGTTTTGTTATGTTTTTTGTCTTATGATAAATTAACTATCTTGGTGGATCTACATA
>LFYR01001701.1:0-34343 GCA_001185155.1 Zostera marina | reverse complement strand
ACCAAGTTGGTCGCAAAAAGGCATAAGTTGGTCGCTTATAGAAAAAAGCGACCAAAAAGTTGGTCGCAATGTTAGTCGCAAGAAACCCCGTCGCTAGTGACTATAAGCGACCAACTTTTTGAGTTGGTCGCTCAATAAATCTAAATCTGACCAAATTTTTGGTGTCAATATATGGGTGAGTTAGTCGCAAAAAATTGGCGCCAACATAAGGGCGACCAACTTTGTTGGTCGCAAAAATTTGGCGCCAACATAAGGACGACCAACTTGTCTGGTCCCAAAAAATTGACATCAACATAAGGGCGACCAACTTGGTTGGTCTCAAAAAATTGGCGTCAACATAAGGGCGACCAACTTGGTTGGTCTCAAAAAATTGGCGTCAACATAAAAGTGACCAACTTGGTTGGTCGCTAAAATTTGGCACCAACAAATGGGCGACCAACTTGGTTGGTCACATACATTTCCTCCAACATAAGAGCGACCAACATGATTGGTCATAAAAATTTGACGCGAAATTATAGGCGACCACCTGGTTGGTCGCTTTTGCTAGTATTTTATATTTTTAAGACCAACTAAGTTGGTCGCAAAATTTTGGACGAACTACACTTAGCGACAAACTAGTTGGTCGCAAATTTTTAAAGCGAAAAAAAAAAATTTGTTTTGCATGGGTGTCCATTAGGACCTTACAAAAACTCATTCATATAACCTGTTACAATAAAAAATATATAATATACATTTATCCAAATATATATTAAATCAATCATTCAAAAATATATTTAATCATTCATCCAAAAATATATTCAACAATTCATCTAAAAATATATTCAATCATTCATTCAAAAATATATTCAACCATTCATCCAAATATATATTAACCATTCATTTAAAAATATATCCAACCATTTATCGATTATTCGACAATACAATCATTTATCTTTAGTTTAACTTTAATTTTTGTTTACTATTCAAAAGTTACTTAAAGTAACCTATCTTTCAATTTTTTCTTCTTTTTTCCATGTTCTTATCTTTCTCCTCCTTTTCCTTATATTTGTTTTTCTGTTGCAAATATGTTTCAATTGAAACGTTTGGAAATCCTGTCATTCTAAAATAGAAAAATATTATAAGTATATAAAATATAAAAATCAAATAGATTACAAATTTTTACTTACTGAATTTGTGGAGTGCTTTCGACGTTTGAGTTAAAGGTCTGGATCTTTTCGCGTGAAAACAATGGAATATTTTGAGATGACTAAATAAAAAAAATATTTAATAAATGATATGAAATTAAAATTGAAAAAAATAATTTGATTCAAATATTGTAGTTCCGTTACGAACAGCTTTCTATTGTTCCATTGCTTTAGACACAAAGTAGTCCATACAAGCAGCAGCATCCTGTGTGCGAAGATCTTCAGCACCAAGCTTAGCTTGGAGAATTTGTAAAGTTGTTTGTTCATGTTGAACTCTGAGAGAATATGCTTCTATTAACGAGAGAGCAATAGCAATAGCAATAGCATGGTAACTGGCCGCTGTGATACATGCATGCACATTAAATTGAGTTAGATTGATGAAAAAAATGGATAGAGAAAGATGGAGAAGGAAAGGAACAAAAACCAGTATGTGATCAGCTCCAAGAAGTCTCCGGTTGCACTTGAGAGCTTCTTGTAGATATCTAAGAGCAGTAACATGTTCCTAATCCTTCTTCCATCATAGCTACATTGATGTACGTGTTCAGATGTGAAGGGCCACAAGTTAAGTGAAGAAGATATAATGCTTGGTTGACATATCTAAAAAACCATTGCAAAAAAATTGAATTTTAGTTTGAAATTTTAACAAATCAAATTGCTCAATTGAAAACAAAAAAGAATATCACATCTTTGCACTTACTTCAAAGCCAATTCAGTTTGTTGAAGGCGGTAGTAGAAGACAGCTAAATCTCCATAGCTTTTTACGGTATCAGGGTGATCAAGACCTAGTTCTCTCTCATTGATGTTTAAAGTCTTTTGTTAGTAAATGATTGCCTTATATAGAAAATAAGAAATTACCAATCTGGCATGAATTCATATATAAAAGAATGTTTGTGTCGCCCAGCGTAACCAACCTGGTTTAAATCACCAGTATGGTAGAGCACAATTGCTAAAAGACTGTAAGCCCCAGCCATCATTCGATGGTAAGGCCCGCACACATATATAAGTTTAGCAAGTGCCTGCAAAGTTCAAGGCTTATCATTTACAAAGTGTAAAATAAAACTAAACTGGAAATATAACGATGACGATGATGATAGCAATAATAATAAATATTAAAGAATGAACCTTGTCCCATAGTTAACAGAATCTTCAAGTTTTCCTTTGTCCAAAAAAGTCTTGGAGGATTCCAAAAGTGTGACCATCAGTGGATGAGCATGCAACATGCTGCAGGAATAAATAGTACATAATACAATGATTAATAATGTTCCAAAATAATAAATATTTGGGTTTTATATAAGGTGCTAAGAAATCCTACTTTATATACAGGGATCAAGCTGATAATATCTGATCAATCCAAATCATAGTCCCTTGGAACAAGCTTAAGTCCCACCTGCACATGATAAAATTTGGAAAATTTAAACAAAATTCCAATATAATTTAACTTTGATATATACTGGCTATACCTTGTGGCAAACGTACACCACGAAGGATGGAAAATTTTCTTAAATTCTGGCAACATTCCTCATTCCATCTCCATCCAAATCTTTTAAAAATAAATGTCTCGATCCACTTTTGTTTTAGCTTCGAATCTTCTTCCACTGTGGATGTTCCTAGCAAAAAGTTCAAGCAAGTGGCTATTGATCGGGCAAAATCCTCAACAACATTAACGGATGCAATAACTGCTTGAAGTATATGCTTATATGCACGAGCTATCATCTCATGAATACAAAGTGACTGAGCATGAGGGAGTTTGTCTGAAAGCTCAACCTGAAGTTTTGATTGAAACAAACACGGTCATTAATAACATTGTTAATCATGGTAATGACAAACAATGTGGATGATGTTCACTAGTTAAAATTTATACCACGTGACGCAAAGAATGCATTTGAAGATCTCGAGTGTGCATGAAATCTGTGAGTGTTCTACCATCAACTGGAGAGAGTTCAAGAGAGCCAAAATCTACCACCTAATAATAGAAGTTATGTGAAATGACATTGAAACTTCATTAGATTACTAGAAACAGTTAATCGTAGAAAAATATTTGTATGCCATGAAAAAATAAATACCAGTTTGGGCAAGGCAAAATCTGCATAATATGCATGTGCCATTTCAATCAGCTAATTGGGTGTCTGGAAAAAATCATGAATAAATATACTACAAAGATTATTAAATATTTAAAAGAGTTTAAAGATGATAAAAAAAAAATCTACACCTTGATGTGAAGATCGATTTTGGATTCTTTGAGTACTGTAAAAGCTTTATTAGAGAGTAAATCTTGCAAAATCATTTCCTTTTCAGAGTTTTTACAAACAGCACCAGATTCAGATCCATTACAGGTGGAATTTTCCTTCAGGTTCGATTTGTTATCTACTTTCTTTATACCTTTCGGGAGTCCAAACTGTTTTCCAAGTCCTTTCACAACAGGTTGTTCGATCATTTTTAGCTTCTTCATTTTTCTTGGAATCGGTTTTCTCAGAAGCAAGATTTTGTAAATGTTGTACCCAACATGCTCCAAGTTCCCACCTAATCGATCGTTCCTGTTTTGTAGATTTTTCTTCTAAAATTCTCGATCTATCACTTAAGATTTTTCGAATGGTTTCCTTTGCTGTATCAGAATCTTCGGGTTCCAAAGATTGAGACAATGGCTGGCTCGTGAAACAAAATTCTTAAACTGAAAGAGAATCAAAAAATTAATATTAAAATTTAAAATCAAGATAAAAAAAACTATACATGTCGATTAAAATTAATATTATCTGTGTAAAATATATAAAAATAATGTGACGATGAAATTTATAATGAAAAATGGCTGTATTAATTAAATTATTTTTTAGATAATCTAAAACATTAGACACTTGATATTAAATCTGAAGAATGTGAACTAAAAACCTGTTAACATTGAGAGCATTGGCACCACCTTCTGGCTGTTCTTCAATATCAACATCGTCCGGGAGATGAACTCCTTCAGAATTATAATACACAAGAACATTGACAATAGCGGTATATCCGCAATGCCTAACTATGACTACTCCTAGAGTGGCAGTATCCTGTCTCTCTTCAGATGTTTTACAAGGCATAGATGCAAGAAAGGCAAATTCTTTGGACCATTCTCTGTTGTCGTGCTTTGTGTTTCCTCCCTAACCACCTCGATTGCCTCCCCACACTTTGTCCTCGGTTGGAAATGTAGGGAATGTCCATGGAGAATCTGCAACAATGGGAGAGACAACCCATGTGTTTGCTACTTTGCTCTAAACCCACATGGATAAAAGCATCAAGATAAAAGCAGGTTTTGTGTAATATGTGATATGGATCGTTAAATTATATTAGAAAACCAAGTCAATTAGAGCTTAAGAAATTAAATTAAGAAAGAAAAGAAAAATTGGATTTTCATCAATTCAAATATCTATATTAGATTATTAGCAGAGAAAACAACACAACATTCACTACAAAATTACAATAGAAGAAAAGAAGAGACATTTTATTAAATTAGAAAACTATGGTCCATGGAGAATAAATTTTTATTTAGGTATATCAGAAAACTGCAAACTTCAAAAGAATGAAAGTAAAAACACACGATAAAATGAAAATACCATTTTGTTAAAAAAATACAGATTTCATATAACAAAAATATTTTGCCTCATGAAAGATTCTCTGATCAGAAGAAGCAGGAAATAGATATACAAAGTTTAGAAATCAATGAACGAAGATAAGATTTTTGTAAACATCTTATGCTTATTTTCCAACTATTACTCTAAATTTATTATCAAATATCTTAATCATTCAATTTGAATCTTTGGCATTCCTCTACTGATACTCATTATAATGCTCAGTTTACAATCTCTCTTCCCTAACAGAAGTTTTCTTAAGAAAATATAGTTGGAACTAACAAAAATAAAGAATTCTGAAATCACATTGATGCAAATTTGCATAATTACATCTCTCACGGATAGAAATTAAGAAAATTTTCAAAAATGAAGATAAACAGACTAGCAAGGAAAAACGAAAAAAAAACAAGTAAAGAAAACTACCCTATACATGTTATTTACATAAGAATAAAAAAGGAAAGGACAATACACACCGCCTTCCTCAGCTTCTTGATGAGAGCCATGGGCTGCCTCTTCAAACCCCGGTGAAACCTGCAATCCGAACACAAGAAATTTAAAGCCCTTACTACTCGTTATTGTGGGAAAATAGGAAAAAAACTACTACCTTCGACGGGCACGAGCAGGGAAAAGCTTGACGAGCTCATCAGTTCCCATATCCAGCAACTGCTCGAGATCAACACCTCGGTAAGCAAATTTCCTAAAAGTCCTCCTCTTTGGCTGCTCAACTGCAACATCGACATTCATTTCCGCCTGCACAGATTCAAAAAATGCAACGATTAGGAGAATAATTGGCGTATCCTGAATCGTTCTGAAGCCAATCTGGTCGTGATGCTTGCCATATTTAGCTGTGGGAGGCGTAGAAATTATGGTTCTTTCGACGGCGGAAGAAGAAAAAAATGTCTTAAGAATTAGGGTTTGCTCACGGTCGGAATTAAATAGATTGGGCTTATTGCGGTAAAACCCCTTACAGTGGTTTTTGTAAGTTGTTCTATCGGCCCATTGCCAATCCGACAAGGGACCATTGTGGTTATTTATATTTTTTACCATAAAAAGAATGGAAAAACCGTTGGAGAAGAAACTTTTTTAAAAAGTGTTATTAGCTCAACTGGATAAAGTAACGATTAAGGTTTCTGATAAGTAACGTTTAAGCCTTACTGTATTTGAATTTCCATTAAATTTTCACTACGATATATTATGTACCTCTGATATATCATCTTGTAAAAAACCTAGATAGATAGGTTTATGGAAGTAGTGGATGATCGGAGCAGTGTGGAGAGAGAGTATGGTGATGTCGATTTTGATGTGTTTTGTGCGTTGATGAACTATATATTGGGTTCTTTACCAAAGCCTTTGCAGACGCGTTGTCGGTGTGGAGAGTCTGTATCGGAGAAGTCTTCCAACTGATTGGTCGCCATATTTGTTGATCGCATTGTTTCATTTATATATATTTTTTAATTTGGTCGTCGAATTGTAAGATACTTTTTTAAAATTTTGAAATATTTAAGGGACCAACTGGTTGGTTGCTTTTTAAAAAAAAATCATGCGATCAACTGGGTGGTCGCCTTTTTATTTTTTTAAATTTATTTTGGTAGTAAAATTGATTTTTTTTTAAATTAACGAAATATGTAAGCGAAATTTTTTTAAAACTTACGAAATATTTAAGCGACCAACTGGTTGGTCGCCATATTTTTTAATTTTCAAATTTAAAATATTTTAATCAGGTGACCAATTTAGTTGGTCGCATTGTTTTATTTATTTATTTATATATATTTTTTAATTTAGGCGACCAACCAATTTGGTCGCCAAATTGAAAGATATTTTTTAAAATTTTTGAATTCATGGTTACGACCAACATGTTGGTCGCATTTTAATCTTTTTATTAAAAAAAAGTCAGGCGACCAAACTGTTGGTCGCTTTCATCTTAAAATTGGCGACCAACTTCGAAGTGGTCACGAAGTTGGTCGCCTATAGTATAAAGCGACCAACTTCGCGACCAACTTCAAAAGTGGTCTCAAAAAGTCAAGTATAAGCGACCAACCTCGAATTTGGTCGCTAGAGTTGGTCAGAAAAAGCCTTCTTTCTTGTAGTGCTCAGTCGCGGAAGCAGCGAGCAAAGCGAGGGGGCAAGTATTCAAAAAATAATCCTCGCCTATGGAAGAACATAGGCAGTCGAGGAAGCACGCTCAACCTCAATCGCGGAAAGAGCAGATTGAGGGAGGCCAGAAGACCTCAAATGAGAGAACTTCACTTATAAAAATAGGTAGAAGAGAAAACTTTCAAACCCGGTCACAAGGAAGGGGACTCGAACATTGCTCGGAGATGGCTCAGGCAAGGCGTCAAGGTGGGCAAGCAGGGTTCCGCTCGGAAATCGGGCCAGGCAGGTGCGCAAGGAGTATGCTTCGGCTAGGACAAACCGGACAATAGTTGGCAAAAGCGCGTGACAACCTCCGTGGAAGCATAGATACAACCTCGCAGGCGTAGAAGGGGGGAGAACTGGTGAGAGAGGATCTCGCATCCTGGGACATCACCAAAAACCCACACCCCAGCACGCAAAGAGGGGGGAATACTGATAATACAAGGTCCAGCACACATACCATAGTACTAAAAGACGTAATCCAAGGTATCTAATACGCAGAGGAGGGGGGAGTACTGGTGATACAGTATCCCGAACCCGATCACAACTTACCAGCAACTAGAAGTCCGGATAGCCTAAGATGAGTTAAGGTACCTATTCTAGGGTTGGGGAGGTCCCAAGTCGAATCCTAGGAAGATCGACTTTCCTGAGGATCGACTTCTCTGGGATCGACTTCTGAATGAAGTCGATCCTCAGGAAAGTCGATCCTCAGAAAGTCGATCTCTGGAAAGTCGATCTTGAGCCTCGATCTGATCAGTTACGCAGCTAGGCGGTTACTGCCCAAATGACCAGATTACCCCCATAAGAACCCCTATAAACAGGAGGCATCCCCACTCATTAAAGGCAGGTCATTTGGAGCGAAAGGAATCCTAGCGAAGCAGAGCTCTGCACTTGAGTTCCGCTCCGGTTTCCCGCGGAGTTCCCCGCTTGGCGCTTGCTTGCGCGTCTTGGAGTACTGGTCGGGTTTCACCCCCATCAATTTCCTTTGTTCTACATTCAACGAAATTGGGTGTTGAGTTAGATATAATAATCTCATTCATTTATGATAACTCATTTTATGATTTCATAATCTAATATTTTGAAATTCTTATATCAATTATCGATCGCCATCATCATACATTCCAGAATCTCTCAATCTACAACTGAGAACAGTCAGAGGTTCACAGGTATTGTTCTAAGAAGGCATCATTAATAGGATAATATTGTGGATCATATTCAATTATCTTGTTACTTCTATTGATTATAATACATGTCCTTGTATAATGCATGATATTTTGATAAAGAGAAACTTAATTTTAATTTCGATAATTTTTTTTGTTTGATAACTCAATTTGAATGAACTCAGGTTCAATTTGAACACCCTATCCATTAGCCTCTGGAATGTTGCGCAAGTATTCCGTAACGTAAAGAGTATTACACGATAACAGAATGTCCCCTATTCAATAATGAAGGTTTTCTTATCTTCATCTTTATCTTCCATTAGTATTTGTTTGTATCCGGAATGCGCGTCCATCATAGATAGCAGCTAATTTCCGGATGCTTCTTCTACGAGCTCATATATTAAAGGCAAGGGGTAGTAATCTTTTGCACAAGCTTTATTGAGATCGGTATGGTCAATACACATATTTCATTTGTCATTAGTTTTTTTTTGACTAATAACAGGTTACCTAGCGATCCCTTGTACCTGACCTCCTTGACGTGATCAACTTTTAAGAGTTTATCAATTTCTAATTTTGTCATTTCTTTTCTTTCAGTTGTCAGATTTTAGAGGCATTTCTTTTTCTCAAGGAAAGTCGGGTCGATGTGGAGCTTATCGATGGTGATGCTATTGGAAGCTTGTATGTTGGCTAGCTTCTCGTTCTCAGACAAATTGGGCGTGATATTTTTGCAGTATTAGGATGAGATCTTCCTTGAGTTCTGAAGGTAGATATTCTCTGATGTATAACATACCTTTTCCTAGACAGATTGGCTCTGTAAGATCTACTGGTTTCATCTTTTCTTTTGGTCCCTCCATGATTGTTTGAACGAACAGGTTCCTTTGTGACTTTGGAATTCGAGTCGATTTTTCTGTATGACTTGCGTGACTCTGCTTACTTGCCAAATACCGTGGCGATTATCCAATTTACTGGATACTTCAAGCATTGGTAGAGGGAAGAAGGAACTTCTTTGAGCTCATGGTATGTGGGACTCCCTATGATGCTATTAAAAGAAGATGCTTGGTCCACTACCATAAATTGATTATCATGGTTAATCATAGAGAAACTATCAAATTGATGGTCGCCACCACTGGGGTTGCTGTATTGGCGAACTGACAAATAGCTTCCTTTGGTGAGGCAAGGATTTTTTTCTTGTATCCCACTCTAGTGAAGATATACAAGAACAGGATATCTACTGAACTCTCTGTATCCACAATAATTTTTGTGACTCTGGCATTGGGCCCGATGTCATCTTCAATAACAAGAGGATTCTCGTACAGTTGCATTACTCTCTCTAGGCCTTCACTTCCGAAGTGAATAAAGTCCTCTAGGGCCTTTCTCTTCTTTACTGATGTAGAAGCTGACAAGACTTTCCAAGAATAACATTGATCGGACCTAGGCCTTTTTCCTTTTCCTTTGTGATCCTACTTTTCAATACTTTAGCAACGTACACTTTGAGTTTGCCTTCTTTAACTAGAATTTTAATTTCGAAAGCTAGCTCCCGACGGTGTTTGGTGAGATAACCATGGCCATTGTGGAATTTGTAGAACAAGTTCTTCTTTCTAAAATACCTTGTGACCTTGCTTATAGGGGTCTGGGGTGGTGAACTCGATTTTTTTTCGCATAATATTTAGAAAGGTGTAGTTTTCTTCTCTGTAGTGGGTTGGTCCTCTAGAGAAGGTGGGTCTTCTTCTACCCGATGTTCTCGCCTTAGATGGTTATCGGTGGTCTGGTATATATACCTTGTTACCTTTGGAGGGTTTCCATGAGTTTTTATATGTAGAAGCTCTCTCCTTGGGTTTCTTGTCCATGTAACTCTTTTTAGGTATGTTAATCCTTACAACGTCTTCTTTAATTTTTACACCTCCTCTTCTTCAAGATCGATAAAAGAGTGGGCTCGGAGCATGAGAGCTATCAGAAAGGAGACTCTGTTTATTCTCAACTCTGTTGTCAACAATGATCGGGATGCCAAGCCCATGCATTCTGAATGCTCGGATGTCAATCTACGGTTCCATGTCAGATGTAGTTGACAAAGCCTCTTCGAACATGGTGGTATATTTCCACAATGAGTCCCCCCTTGCTTGATGGAAAATAACATTGTATACTACTTTATTCTCTTATGGACTACGTGTTGGGCAATGAATTTCTGACAGAGGTTAGAAAAGCTTGTAACACTGCCTGTCGGCAATGGAGGATGGTCAACGACTCGATGAAGTACAATACTAATTAAGTCAAAATCCCCAATTACAAGTTGACGATGTACAATGTGAATTGAGTCAAAATCCCCAATTAGCGCAATCGGAGGACGATCCGCCCGAATCTGATGGTTCGAATGATAAAGGTGAGGATGTAAGAATGTCAGATAAAAATATCGTTGCTCTAGCCGGTGAACATTGATATAACACAAGAAGAGCTAATGGAATTCGCAAACCAAATCTGTGATATGCCTTGACTATCATGCAATCTCATAAGAGTACCCCCAGTTCTGTCAAGGCAGCGCTACTTGATCTGGAATGGAAGGCAGCCATGCAGGGAGAGTACGACGCTCTGATAAGAAATCAGACGTGGGAATTCGTTCTGAGGTAGACGTCCGACAACGTAATTAACTTCATTTGGTTGTTCAAGAATAAAGAAAATTATTATGGCTCAATCGATTGGTTTCTAATGGTATGCATCAAATAGAAGGCAGAGACTATAATGAAACATTCAGTCCAGTAGAAAAGGCGATAACGATTCAGATACTTCTTACGCAAGTAGTGTCATAGGCTTGGGATGTGTTGCAAATTTAATCGACATCAGCAATGCGCGCCTTTTTGCATGATAGGCTGGATGAAAGAATTTTGATGCGACGATCGATGAGTTTCATTGACGAACATAAACCTAATCACGTATGTATGCTGAAGAAATCCCTATACGGATTAAGACAATCCTCACGTATGTGGCTTAAGTGGCTTAGAGATTTCCTTATTACCATCAAATTTGAAGCCAGTCAGTCAGATCCGTCCATATTCGTTTGTCGATAGAAGGAAGTAATCTGCATTCTTATCTATGTAGTCCTAAGCTCGTAAGCTAATGAGCCAAGTTCAAGCCTGGTCACAAAGCTTGATACACCACCTATCAAGCAAGCCCGAGTCAAGCTTTGTTTGTTTGGAGTTAAAATAAAATAAATATAGGATTGAAAAGAATTTTTTAAAATATTATAATTTTTTTTACAAAAACTTACTTATAAATTCTCATTGTTGGTTATTAAAAATAAAAATTCGTTCATCTTTTATCTCTACCTATTCCCTTCTCTTATTTTTTCACCGGATTACTCTCTGTATTAGATATTAGTGGTTACAACTGTAATCAGTTGTAACCACCATAGATTAGTTATTAGATTAGTATGAGTGTTATCTATAAATAGAGAAGTAGTGTGATTGTAAACACCATCTCAAGTTTCATAACTCTTAGTGTTATTCTTGGGCATTTACGTAAAAAACGACAGACTTGGACTACATCTTGATCAAACACAATACTTGGAAAATGTACTCAAGAGTTGTGAAATGGAGAACTCCAAAACCTCAAACACTCCGAGGATCACTTCAGTATCTTACCATCACGAGACCTGATATACAGTTCGCGGTAAACAAATTATTTCAATACATGACATTTCCAAAACTCATACATTGGTTAGTAATGCAAAAAGTGTTACAATATTTATCCGGAACACAGAAGTTAGGCTTAATGTTACGAAAGACAACGTCGTTTTCTATCACCGGTTACTGTGATGCAGATTGGGGAGGAGACACTGATGACCGCAAAAGTCAAAAGGTTATCTCATCTATGTAGGTGAATCTCTTGTTGCATGGACTTCTCGTAAACAAAATACTGTGGCTAGATTAAGTACGGAGTTAGAATATAGAACGATTGCCACAACTGTTACAAAACTTGAATGGATACGCAATCTGTTGTTGGAGTTAGGCATCAAAGTACAACTACCAATGACACTTAGGTCCGATAACATAGGTGTAACATTTGTGGCTTCAAACTCAGTATGTCACACAAAATTGAAACACGTAGCAATCGACTTAAAATACATCCAAGAAAAAGTGGAGACGGGAAAAATATGTATAAATCATATATACCAAGAATACATCAAAAAGTCGACATACTTATCAAAGCATTGAAATCGATGTTATTCATTGATCAAAGAAACAACCTAGTTAGAGAACTCTCCCAAGATTGAGGGGGTGTATTAGATACTAGTGTTTACAACTGTAATCTGTTGTAACCACCATAGATTAGTTGTTAGATTAGTATGAGTGTTAGGTATAAATAGAGAAGTAGTGTGATTGTAAACATCATCTCAAGTTTCATAAATCTTAGTTACTATACTCCGGTTCTCCCTATCTCTTCATCAATGTAACTCCTATATGAGTTCCACTCGATCCAACCTCTCTATTCAACACTCGTTTTTCCTCTCTGGCGAGTTCATCTTTTCACTTTGCTTTTTCATTTTTTTAGATCGAAGATGTTAGAAACACTGAATTTGAATATGTTTCTTTTGATCAAGTTGTTATAAATGATGAAAGAAACAAAGAGATTAATAGGCAATGTCCGCCATCGTTTGTAAGACTACTGGAAATTGAGAAATGTAGTCCCCCAAACTCTCAGTAGGTGCATAGGCAATGTCCACGTCTTTCCCTTTGTACCTATGGTGGTTGAAAGCAACTTTAAAGGTGGTTTTTAACATCATGTCATCCATGACAGTGGAGAAAACATGAATATGTTCGTTCGGGTATGTTGTTCCACTATACGTCGGTAACCAAAGAAGCTTCCATCAAAGAAGTTATGCTTCAGTCAGTAAATCAAGAGAAAGGGCCTTCGAATTTGGATCTACAAATACAATAACTCTAGGATTCGACTTTTACAAGTGCGGGGGTAATAGCTCGGACCTGCACAGATGTGCTAACCCCTCCACCGAGGTTGTTGTCAATGGTGTCCCGATAGATAAAAACGATATCTTATCTTGCAATTGACTTTGGCTTTCTTGCATGTTGTTTGTGGTCTGCATAAGTTGGTTCTTCATTGTTGGGTCAGCGATGGTACGGAGGGATACTTTACTCGTTACTATTCAGATCAAGTTCTCCTTCCCTTCGCTCATTACGAGGACCACTACTCCTACAAATTGGTTTGCAGTGGTTCATCCTTCTACCACTCTTCAGGCTACACTTCTGGTTCTATGGATTGCTCTAACCCCGTGATCGAGTTATCTGGTGGGGTCTTAAAGCCTGTGTTATGTTGCTGGTATTGCAGCCTTAATTCAGTGGGCGGGTTCGCCTTTGGGCTAGTCTCCTTCATTATGGTATCACTGTACCATCAGTACAAATCTTTATTTTTGGATCAAGGGTGAGTAAGTCGGGGTCTTCTTTTCTCACCAACTCCTCAGTTCTTACACTCTCTATCTCGTCAGTTGCGAAAAAAGTTCACGGTACACCACTTATGAAGGGCTCCTCAATCACTCTTTACTCTAGAACTCTCCTCGATTAATTACTCACAAAATAGCCTACCCTCACTACCTAGGTCTAACCTAGATTCCTTTATAGACCATGGGTAGGTCTCCAATTCTATGGTCGAGCCCACACAAACCTTTGAGCTCACTGCTGGCTTCTTGGGGTGGTTACCAATCATTACTAGGTTGCATTTATATGTAGAGTCATTATATCAATTTACATCTGGAACCTTCCCATTAATAGTAGGTTGCCTTTATAGGTGGAACCTACCACTACCTGGTTGAAACCTCGATATTAATTGGGTCACATGTCTTGCGGTGGGTCTAGATGGGTTGGTGAGGGCCGAATCTGTTAGAGTTATGTATCCAGTTACATAACCAGTTATTAGAGTGACATCACCATGAAGTATCCAGTTACGATTTACGTAGGTTGTTAAGATTGTTAAGGAGTTGGTTACGTTGAAACTTAGTATTTAAATCAACTGTAACTCAGAATAACATTCATTACGTTTTACATAATACAACTACTCCTTCTTCTTCTTCCCGTATCCGCTTTTTCTTCATCGAAACTGAGAGAATGATAACTCTATATGAAGATGATTGGAGAGATAGCGGAGAAGAGGAGCTATCATCAAGAAAGAAAGAAGAAATAGTTGGGAAAGAAAGAAAGGAAGAACTATTTCAAACTTGTAAGTTCCCAATACTTCTTTAATACAATATTTTTGTATTTATAATCTCTTAAACTAATCTAGTATTACCACAATACCCTTATATTGTTTAGATTTATAACTAATTAACTACTATTATTAATCTCACATTCCCCCTCAAAAAATAATCTGAAAACCAGATAAGTTTTTGAATAGACGATACACTAATCAGTAGCCATCACCCAGCTTTATGATCTAATTTTATCTCCTGAGCTTGTGAATTAATTGAACTGAGAGGGGGGGCGAAAACCCATCTGGCATCCTTATTTTTGCTCCTCTTGTATATTTCATTTCTCTGGGAAAACCCTCCTGTCAGGTCAATTAAAGCCGAAAAAAGAATAGCCATAATGGAGAGTAAAATTAATAACCATTAGCATCTCCAAAATAACTTGAAACTGATAAAGATCATCAGCAATTAACAGTCATTAGTTTCTTCACTTTCATTGTTAATTAACAAACATGAATCACTTCTTTTAGCTTGACCTTCTCTTTCATCTGCATAACCCTCTCACAAACCAAGTAAAGTATAGAGAATAGAGGATATTATAACACAAAAAAACCTTATTATATTCCTGTGTATTATAAACAATAATATGCATTCAGAAACTATAGGTTAATATAATCTTGTATAACTTTTATTTATCTAAATATGCATCTATTACAGCCCTGACAAATCACAGAAATTAAGATCCTTTATTTGTTTAAGCATATTAAGTGAAATATGATCCTGTATTATCTATATATTGCAGACTGAATTTGAATTCAGATCATGAAATCATATTCCAAATAAAATATTAGAAATAACTATAACCAATCTATTGTAGACATTACAGTAAGAATCACACCTATGTATTTTTACATAATCAAACAGACAGATTTTTTTTTTTTACAGTAATTTGCATTTTTCATACTTATTATTCTATAGACACCAGATTGTGTCTTTCCCTATAAAGCTTGAATAACTCAGAACTTAAGTTTTTTGTGAACCAATCTGCAAATTGCAGATCTGATGGTACATAGTCAACCTTTATAGTTCCTTTACTAACTAAATCTCTAATATAGTGAAGAGATATATCTATATGTCTAGATTTTGTTGTAGTAGAAGGATTTTTGGTCATAAAAATAGCTGACTTATTATCACACAATATCTTAGGAGCTTCACTAAACCTCAATCCTAGTTCTCTGAATAAGTAACAAAACCATGTTACTTCAGACATTCCACTAGACATGGATCTATATTCAGCTTCACAGCTTGATTTAGATACAGCATTTTGTTTCTTAGCTGACCAAGCTAGAACATTTCCTCCAAACCAAATGCTTAACCCTGAAATTCACACTCTGTCTCTAGGTTCACCTCCCCAATCAGAATCACAGTAGGCTGTGATAGTAGACTGAGAACTCGGCATTAATTTCAGTTTCAAACCTAAATTCTTTGTTCCTTGCAAATATCTAAAGATCCTCTTAACAACCATCATATGTATGTCAATTGGTTTTTGTAGGAATTGACTAACCTGATTCACCTGAAATGCAATGTCAGGTCTTGTTAAGGTCAAATATTGCAGAAATCCTACCATACTTCTATAGAGTGTAATATCCTCTATAGAAGTTCCATCAATTTTAGTCAATTTAGGATTTACTCTCATTGGTGTTGCACAAGGAGAGCATGAACTTAACCCATATTTTTCTAGTATATCATTTATATACTTTACTTGAAATATTATAACTGAATCATTTCTTTTAACACATTTCAAACCAAAAAAAAAATGTAATTCACCTAGATCTCTACATGAAAACTTAGCACAAATTAGGTTAATATATTCATCTATTTTATCATTTTTATTTCCTGTCACTATGATATTATCTACATATACCAATATATAGATTTTAGTTCCTCATTAACCAAACAGAATAAAGATGAATCTGATTTACTGTTAAAAAATCCTAAATTATCTAAAAACATTTGTAATCTAGAGGAGCTTGTTTTAATTCATACAAGGCTTTATTCAACAAACACACATGTTTTGGTTTTGATGGATCGATCAATATAGCCAGGAGGTTGTTTCACGTGAACTGTCTCATTAAGGTATCCATGTAAGAAAGCATTTCTTACATCTAATTGTCATAGAGGCCATTTAAAACTTACAGCAAGAGAAATTATTGTTCTCACTGTTGGCACTCTAACAACAAGACTATAAGTATGTGTATAATCTATACCTTCTTCTTGATTAAAACCCTTGGCTACTAATCTTGCTTTAAATCTCTCAATTGTCTTATCAGCCTTTCTCTTGATCTTGTACACTCATTTACTTCCAATTATATTCATAGTGGGTTGAGGTGGTATTAGAATCCATGTTTCATTTTGATAAAGAGCTTTCATCTCTTCATCCATATCTTTTTTCCATTCTACAGATTTTGAAGCTTGTGTAAATTATATGTAGGTTCTTTTTCTCTAGTTTCCTCAACATAACTATAATCAAAATCTTTTAGATGATTGGGTCTCTTACTTACTCTTTTTAATTTCTGAGATTCTATGTTTTGTTTATCTAGAATAGTTTCATTAATTTTCTTTTCCAAAGATTCTATTGCCTTGGATACAACTGAATCTTTATGTAAGTTTTCCAAAGATTTTTGTTTTCAGAATTATTTTCCAATGATATATCAGTTCCTATACTCATTTCCACATCTTCATTCTGATTGTTTAAAGGAAGTTTTGTAGTAATAGGCAAACTTTGGTTTCTTAGATCAGTATTTGGATCATTGTTTTCAGGAATAACTCCACTATTTGAAATTACATTTTCAGTATGAGGATCATTACTCAATTTAGTAAATAGTTCAGCATCATTTTTAGTCTTTATTTCCAATTCAGATTCATTTCGTGAGCTAGTTAATACCCTAGTTGTCTAAATAATATAAAATCTAGCATAATATAACACTATAAAACTATAAAATTAAACACGATGTGAATCATATGATAGTCGATAGAAACTAAGAGTTTATAAATTTTAGGGATCAAAAATAGGAAGTATTCTTAATCCCCATATGAAACTGATTCCAGCAATTCCTGGAAGGTTTCCATCCTATTAATGATGAATCTTCAACCTCATATTCAAGGGTAAGATGGCTGGGTCAGGGCATTGATAGGACTAAAAATTCCTATTTGTAAATTATAAACATATCAGGGCATTTGTAAAAATTCTTGATGGGCAGCCCAAGTAAACCCGAACTCAAAATTTGCAAGGTATATGCAAGTTCAGACTTTATACCTTAATCTTCCTTGAGATACGTTATAATTTTTTGATTACAAATTTACAATTAATTGATACTTTGCTTTAAACTTTTAACAGTCATTGCTATCTGATTGGAATAAGCTTTGTGAACTTTTAGAACAACATCCAAAACTGTGAATACAACAGAAAAATTCTACTAGACAGTGGAATCACTAGAACACCGACATTCCATTTGGAAGATCTCCAACTCACTTGCACCAACCACCTTCCATACTACATAAAAGATATTCAGACAGACTGCATATTCAGATATTCAAGTCTTTAATAAAAAAAGAATCATCCATTAAGGTTAATAGGGTAATTATTATTAGTTATTACCTAGAGCACATTATAAGTTATTACCTAGACAGGAAGTATCGATATTAAGCAACTGATATCGATAATAACCTAGAGCACATAAATCATGTCCTCATTTATCTTCATTTCAATTGGTGGGTAAATAATGACCAGCAACGTCTCGATTTCAATTAGTGGGTAAATCCCTTAGAGATTTATTCCATGACCAGCATCCCAGCTTAGATTTAGTCGACAGAAAAAAAAGAAAAACAAATGAATCAAGAATAGAATAGAATCAAGAACGGAATAGGGATGATGCTCTTGAATCAAGAATAAAATAGAATCAAGAACGGAATAGGGATGATGCTCTTGAATCAAGAATAGAATAATCAAGAACAACTATTAAGAATAGAGTCAAGAACAAAAACAGAAATTGAAACTTCAAATGGGGAATGTCGGAAATAGAAATTGAAACTTAAAAATAACCAACACTTTCCCATGGCTTAGTATATGCTTTTAGATCCAACAAAACAAAAGGCAGTTATATGTATATGTATAAGTTTCTATTATAAGTATTATTTAGTTACTCTAAGTATTATGCTTGGATTTATGTTCCTCTAAGATTTCTATTATGAGAAATCTTCCAAATTCACTAAACAAAAGACTCCCTCAATCTCTATATTTGAGATGATTTGGCTGTCTTTTTTTTTTATAATCAATCTCTATATTTGGGGAAAATATGTACATGTGCTATTTGAGAAATCTTCCAAATAACAGAGAAATAACAGAGAAATCTTCCAAATAATTTTTATATGAGAAATCTTCCAAATTCTATTATGTATATGTACATGTGCTATTTGGGGAAAATAAGAATTAAATCTCCATTAAAACAATTCAAATCGGAAGCTGGAATTTTTATAAGAATTGGGGGAAATAAGAATTCAAATCGAAAATGGAAAACCCAAAGATATTGATTAAATAATGACAGAGAGGGGTTGTGGAATCTAACTTCAAATAACTTCAAAGATGGTGGTCGACGTTCGCCGGATGGAAGCCGGAAGCTGGAATTGCCGGAAGCTGGAATCGTCTACGTTCGAGGCTCACCACTTGCTGCTCGCCGGAAGCTGGAATCGTCGCTCGTCAGAAGTTGCTGCTCGACGGGTGTTGGGTTGTGGGAGTTGGGAAAATATTTGGGTTTTAGGGTTTTGGGTTTATTTTTAAGGTTTTGGGGTTTTAGTTGTTAATAATTGAATTTTAAAATAGTTTTAGTAGTTTTAGTAGTTTAGTAGTTTAGTAGTTTAGTAGTTGAGGTTTTAGTTTAGTTTAGGTTTTTATTATTATTATTATTTTATTTAAAATATCCATTTAAACTTAGTTGATAACCCATTTAAATATCCATTTAAAATAAAGTTAATATATAATTGAATTTTCGAATTTAAAATTTAATAAAATTTAAAAGTTAATATTAGAAATTGATATTTTTTATAATTTTTAAAAAATCACTAGTTGTTAATTTTTAACTTTTTAGGATATATAATTTAAAATAACATTTATAAATGAATTTGTAACTTCAAATAACTTTTTTAAATTTAATTTTTAACTTTAAAATTTAAAATATCAAAAATAACTTTAATTTATTTTTTAATTTAAAATAAACTTATTTTATAACTTTTAAAATATCTAATTTATTAAATTGAATTTTAGAATTTAAAAATGAAAATTTATTAAATTAGACTAACCCTAACCTACTAAAGTTAATATTAGAAATTGATATTTTATAATTTTTAAAAAATCACTAGTTGTTAATTTAAAATAACTTTTATAATTTAAAATAACTTTTATAATTTAAAATAACTTTTATAATACTTGAATTTGTGACATTAAAAATTAAAATACCTTCTTTAAATTTATTTTTTAACTTTAAAATTTAAAATATCTAAAATAACTTCAATTTATAATTTTTATAATTATCTAATTATAATCTAACTTTAAATTTTTTATAATTTATAATATCTAAAAAACTATAATCTAACTTCTTCTAACCCTAACTTTTAACTTCTAACTCTTACTTTTAACCCTAACACTATCTAAATATGTATATACTTATTTTTACTAATTTTTGTTAATTTTTATTAATTTCTATTAACCCTAACACTAACCTTAACCCTAACCCTAATTATTTACATTTACCCTAACCTTAATTGTGAAAATTATTAAATAATTGCTATTTGTAACAGAATATCCGTTAAAAATATTTTAAAAATCCGTTACAATATATAAGTCCTAGTATTTGTAACGGAAATAGCAAAGTTAACGAAAATTCCGTTAACTTTGATAATAAGTATTTGTAACGGAAATTCCGTTAACTTTGCTTCGTCCGAACTGCCTTTTTTTTGTAGTGGATTTCTCAATCGATGGGAGCAGCAAATCTGGGAAAAATCTTATAATTGCCTAATGGGAGCAGCAGTATTTATACAAGTGTATTATCTTTAACTAATCTTCACAACTAATGGTCATTAGTATAAACTTCATAATAAGTATATATTTGTGTCTTAACATTATCAAGTTCACTGATCTGTTCTAATCTTCTGAACTTGGCTCCATTTTTTTTAATTTTCAGATTTAATTTTTTCTTTTTCCTCCTTATAGAGGTCCAAATTATTTTGTTCAAAAGTGTTTTCTTCCTTCTCTTTTTTAGAGTTTTTGTGTGTTTTGTGGTTATTTCCACCATCTCTGTTATTTTTTTTATTCATTTCCATGTGAGAGTGTTCATATCTGTTAAGGAAGCATAGGTAGGTATAATAACAATGTATGAAACAAGTAGCAAGAATACAATGATAGTTATAATAACAATGTATGGAACAAGTAGCAAGAATACAATGATAGTTATAATAACATAGTTAGTTATAATACATAGATAGCTATAAATAAACCTATGTATGGAACTAAAGAATTCAATTCAATTGATACAACTTCCACACTTTGATATGGTATTAGAGCCAAACTAGATTTTGGTTCAAGTTCTTTTTTCTTCGCTCAACGGCAAGAATTTTTCTTCTTCTTCTTCTTCTTCTTCTTCGTCCAAGACGATGGCAAGTGTTCATTCTTCATCAGAAACGACGAGTGTCAAGCAGACACATCTGGTGAGACTCAAGAATTTGTACACAGTTAAGTTGGATCAAACTAACTATTTCACCTGGAAAACCCAGGTTCTCACTCATCTGCACGGGAACGGTCTTCTTCCGATCATCGAGAATAAAGTCGACACCGACGACCCGACGCAAATACAACAGGATGAGCTCTTGTTAGGATGGATATTTTCCATAATTACTCCGTTTGTTCTTCCTCAGGTAACACCAAATCTTACTGTTGGATCTGGATCAGAGGCTTAAGGGGGGTAATAGTCTCTTCTCATGATTTCTCAGACAGTGTGCGAAATACCTGAGAATGCAAGTCAAAGACAAGGATATATATATAAAGGCTGTTTGTTCTTTGTAAGTTTACTGTAGTATACAGATACTGAGTCCACTTATAAGATTGTGATTTCTATATAACTGTAGTATATGAATACTAAATTATATAGATACACGTTAAAAGTAAATGAACAGATATATATTCTAACTTGATAAAAATGCCTTTTAAGCTAACTGTGGTATACGAATACCAAGTCCTCTTATAAGAAGATAAATAATATAAGTTAAATATATAAGTATAAGTGACCAAATGACTGGATATATTTGTACTGAAAATAACCTCAGTCAATGACCAGATAATTGGATGAGGGTTCTGTACGAAAATAGTCAACTTCAATCTATGACCAGGTAACTGGATGAGGGATCTCTTTTTAGTTATTTTTATTTTGTTAAGACTTTAAGCTTTAAGGCTAAACGCTTATGAACATTCTAAGAGTATTCAGGAACTCTTAAGAACCTCTGCCAATCCTTAAGGCTAAACCCTTGTGAACCACCTAAGAGTATTAAGGAACTCTTAAAAACCCTTGAACCTTTAAGGCACATTCAACCTAACCGATTATAACAAACTCTCAACGCACAAGAGGGGACACTACAAAAAAAAGTAGGCAGTTCGAACAAAGCAGAGTTAACGGAATTTGTAACGGAATTTCCGTTAACTTTGTTGTTTCTGTTACAAATACTAGATATCAAGATGAACTTATATATGGTAACGGATTTTTAGACTATTTTTAACGGATTTTCCGTTACAAATAACAATAATTTAATAATTTTTTATTTTCCCTCCTAAAAAATAATTCCCCCAAATCCTCCTATTTCATTTTTTATTCCCTCCTATTTCCCCAAAACCTCCTATCCCCCCAAAATCATAAACCCCTGCTCCCCCCCCCTTCTCCCCCATTCTCCTCCAAATCCATCTTCTCCGACCTCCGGACTCCGCGAATCATTTCTCCACTTCTCCCTATGTTGCTACTGGTTGGAAATCTCTACTGGTTGGTTGGGGTTTGCTCGAATCAATCAGGTTAGTAAGAAACAGTTACATCCTTCTTTGTTCTTCATTTCGTTTCGTTCTTTTCTTTTGCTTTCTTTTATAACAGAAATTTTTGAATTCTCTTTGTTTGTTGTTGCTTTGCCACAACTACATTTCATTACGCTTAAATGGGACCGACCATCTGTTTGAAATTTCATTTTACATATAATCGTTTCGTTTTACATATTTTGCCAACATATGGTGGATGTGGGTATTTTTCATAGGTAAAAGAGGACGAAACAGAGGTAAATGATCTTAAGTATTTGGATTACAGAGTGGGATGATTGATATTTCGAATGGTGGATGTTGATGTTTCAGAAAAATCATCCCCACAGAAAGAGTGGGATGATTGTAGTCGAAGTACACGAATCTGGAGTCATCCAACTCCTCCTTATCATCTGAAGAAGAAAAAAGATCATTCGACAATTATTGATTATGATGAAGGATGAAGGTAGTGAAATGGTTGTGAAAATAACCGGTCACTGTTTTATCATTCACTCCTAGTATTTATACATGGTGAGAAGATAGAGACTCATCTTATGAGATAAGATGAGATGAGAATTACTTTCAATCCTATCTAACACAGATCAGATATATACATGATACCTTATCTAAGTAATTCAATGTTAGCTTGTTATAATTTGAAGATAATATTTGAATTTACTTGTAGTAAGGATTTTAACCATATCTTAGAAAATTCTGAAATGAATGAGGTCTGAAGACCCTCTTTGTGAGTATATATATATATATATATTATATATATATATATATATCAGCTCTTTGTAGAGTATTAGATATATAGATGATCCTGGTTTTCTTTCTTCAATTCTTTCCCGAATGAAGTTATAGTCAAGAGTCATGTGCTTCATCTTGGTGTGGAAGGTTGAATTGGGAAAAAATTGTGTAGCCCCCCCCGGCCAAGGTTGTCACACCAAATTGTTGATGGTTGCCCTCCATACTTGAAAGATTATTCAATCATCAAGTAGATTCACGAGTGCTGACTTAGTTACTTGTTGTCTTAGTCATGGTTTGAAATAAGTCGTTAAATTACTTTTAAATATAAACGTTAATTTATTGGCAGTGTTTAACATGTGAGCTACTGGGTTTAGTATGTGGTAGTCAGATTCGGTTTTTGTTTTCTTCAATCAAAACTATTTTGATTTTTCTTGTTTAGTTTTAACTTTTTTCTTCCTCCGGTAATCTCTCTGATGAGGTGCATCGTAATATCACATGGTGTCTAGATAATCACGATTTTATATTATATAGAAATGTTTAGTTAGAGTTAGTTATTTTTGTATAAGTTTTTTTGAATACTTATTTTAATAGTTTTTTCATTTAAATATTGATTTTTAAATATTTAAATACTTATTTTTGGATCATTCATTTTTGCATTTGATAAAATCTAAATTCTTTGCTTTCAAAAAAAAACCTGAATTCTTAAACATTGATCAACTTATTAATTATATTTTTATTTTATAAAATAGATGTTTTATATAATTACTGGTTTACTGGTATTTGATTACATATATGATATATCTGATCACAAATATATCTGATTACTCCAGTTCGGCCACTCCAGTTTGACAACTTCCAGTCCTTTGGTAACACTCCAGTCCGGCAACTTCCAGGTAAGAGTCCTTTGGTACTTTTGGGTATTTTCGATCCTTAAAATTTATAAACTCTTAGTTTCTATCGACTATCATATGATTCACATCGTGTTTAATTTTATAGTTTTATTGTTTTAAGTTTTATAATAAAAGTTTTACTGTTTTAAGTGTTTAATTATAAATATCGACTATCATAAGTTTTACTCTTTTTTTTGCTGATTTATTCTGTTTCACATTAGGCTATAATGGTGCATCAATTTCAGTTTTGTATGTTTATTAATCATTGTCTTATTTCAATCCTATCCTACTTTTGTAGTTCTATACTTCTATTATCCGTTCTGTTTTCATGATTTGATGTTAATAAATATTCTAAATAAATGTTGATTTAGAACTCTCTGTTATATTATGCTAGATTTTATATTATTTAGAAATGTTTAGTTAGAGTTAGTTATTTTTGTATAAGTTTTTTGAATACTTATTTTAATACTTTTTTCATTTAAATATTGATTTTTAAGAGGTATCTTTTTATTTGTATGAGATAGACTAAAATGACTGATCAAATAGAAGGGCTTGACAAATCATGGTTGTTTGAAAGTTCAACTTCGATGAAATTTCAAAGTGGATTGAAAAGTTTTTTAGATTTTGCTGAAATCTATTCAAACCACAAGATGGAGCCTGAATTAAAACTACCATGTCCTTGTTCAAAGTATCACAATGGCAAATATTATAATCGTAAGACCATTAGTGAGCATGTCATACTCTTTAGTTTTGACTACAGAAGAATTATGGACTACAGAAGAATTTAAGGTATTGTTTTTTATACATCTATACTTCAATTATTTACTATTTTATATTGTAAGTTATATAACATTGTATATGAATTCGCAAAGAAAATCCAAAATAAACAAAACAAACCGGACTAAGAAGATACTAAATCATAAAACAGGGTCAATTCCTTTCAGTGCAATAAGAGAAAATCTGCAACGCGAAGGCATTGAGGCATCACGAATCAATGTATTGATTCGTTCTTCTGGTACTGACAACGAAGTCGTTGTAAGTCTTACTTTATTTTATAATGTTCATAATTAGTATTTTATCAATCTACTCATAACTTATTACTTATTTTATAGAGAAACGTGTCTGAATATTACAAAAGTGATGAAATTCAAGAATTACGTCCAACAACGGATGAAGATGTATGTTTTAAATTATTTTACTATTTCAAATTATTTAAATGTTTTATTTTCTTATATATTATTTTTCGCTTTTAGGTGATTCAACAAAAATGCATTTCAAAATTTATTCAAAGCAAAAAAGGGAGGCACATTGGACTTGGTGGAGGATCATTTGCTGAGTCGAGCACTGCTTCTACCAGATTTTCAATTGAAATGAATGTAAGATCTATTGAGAAAGAAAAAGAAAAAGGAAAAGAAAAATATGAACGATCAAATGGAGAAGTCAATAGAGGTATGTGTATGATAGTCAATAAAATTTTAAAGTAATACATATAAATATCAATGAATCTTAAATGTTTTACAGGATAATCGAGTTTTAAAAAGGAAATATGATGAAATGTTTGATATGTTTGAAGACATGAAGAAAACAATTTTATCCCAATCAAATACAACTCCACAACCTTCAGATCGTGGATCGTTGCAAGATAAAAGTATTAATGCAGGTCAGAGCGATCAAAGATATCAAACTCCTCCATCCAAATAGGTCTTCCATGTTATTTATGTTGAATGTTAGTTTTCTTGAATGTTAGTTTTTTTGAATGTCAAATTTTTTGAATGTTATATTTGTTGAATGTTTTTAATTGTATTGAATATTTGTTGAATATTAAATGAATTTACATGAATGGAATGAATATTATTAAATGAATTTATAGGATTTTGAATTGAATTTACAGGGATAATGAATTTATACTGGAATTGTGAATTATAAATGAATTTACAGAGATTCTGGAATTTACTGGATTCTGAAATTTTTTTTTACTAAAAAAAAATTTGTAACGGAAATTCCGTTACAAATGATATTTTTCTCATTTGTAACGGAAAAAAATTTGTAACGGATTTTTCGTTCCGTTAACTTTAGGTTGAAAGTATTTGTAACGGATTTAAGTATTTGTAACGGATTTAAGTATTTGTAACGGAAATTTTGTATCGGACCAAAGTTAACGGAATTTCCGTTAAAAATAGTATTTGTAACGGAAATTCCGTTAACTTTTCTCGTCCTAACTGCCTACTTTTTTTTGTAGTGGGAAGAAGAAGTTGAAGAACTAAATACACAACCTTGAGAGCAACTCCCACACAAGGCTGAAACGAGAGCTAGAGCTTGAGCAAGAGCAAGAGAGAAAGAATAGAGCTTTAAACCAAGGAGAGCTTTAGCAAAGATGGTAAGTGATGGCTTTGGCTCTTTGGTGTGCACCTCCTTATATAGTAGTCGTTGATGGCATGGAGGTAATTTCTTCATCTTCAAAACTCCTAGGAAGAAGAGCTTGAATATAGACGTTGGAGAGACATGGAGCTTTACTTGAATTTGAACTTGATCTTGGGAGATTGTGTAGAATTTAATTCAAGATCATGATTGTGTAGAATATAGACGTTTTGCCTTGCTCCAATTTGAAATCTTCTTCTAAGATTTTATGTAGCATTGATTCCAAGATCTTGTAGTTAATATATTGGATATGCTCTTGGAATTTATCATGATTGCACACTTCTACACGTTTTCTACACCTTGGGTCCATTTGAAGCTTGGATGAATAGTTGTAGCTTTCACACCTTGTTGATTAATCTTTAAGACATTGATCAACTTGAAACAAGAGTTAATGCAAGCAAATAGGTGTGCATAATTAAATACAAGCTTCAATAATTAACTTGATCAATAGTAGAGATTTGTTTGATGGAAATAATTAATACTAATCTCACTTTAGTTTAATTATATATCAAGTCAATTTTATCTATATGAGTTTAATTGATTTATTTATGTAGCTTTAACTCATATATTTCTATATCTTATTAATTAGGGTTTATTATATTTCAAATTAATTAACAACTAAATATGTTATTGAGAATCTTATTTCTACACTTACTTCGTTCGATGTACTAAATATGTTATTGAGAATTTTTAATGCAAAATCCAAAACAAGAATTCTGCAAATCAAAAATCGGTTGAACAATTTCAAGAAAGAAGGACAGTTGAAGATTACATAGCACAACTTACTTGTCTCGCCGAAGAGGTACAAGAGGCTGGGGTAGCACTCAACGATGGGGAACTCACTCTTCGTAGCACTCGAAGAGATACAAGAGGCTGGGATGCTTTCGTTACTGCTCACACGGCTCGAGCAGATGATATTCCGTTCGCCTCCTTTCAAGGGTTTCTACAGGCACACGAAGAACGCTGCTGCAAACTATACGTTACTCACTCAATAATCTACGCGAAATAATAGAACTTCAAAAATGTTGTCTCTTTAGAAATTTTCCCTAAAATACCAATATCTTTATAACATCATATAATATTAAAATAGAGTAACTATCAGAATTGACGATGTTAAAATACACCAAATATGTCAAATTAATTTTATCCATAAGATCAACTTTTCATCGTACATGTGTTAGTATCTTTTACAGTACATTATTTTACGTCGTACATGTGTCAGTGTCTTGTTTAGTATATTATTTATCTAATGATTAAATATTAATGAACACGATTTGATGACACACGATGACGTATTTTAGATTCATTCAATTAATATTTAATTTTTTTACTATTTATTATAAATTTATTCATTTTTTTTGCAAAAAAAAAAAATATATATTGGAAATATTATTTTCAGATTTTGATGCAATTTTACCATTTTAGTGATTATTAAACCTTTACTAATTTTAGATGAGTTTAAATTGTGGTCATAATTTTTTTTTTACAACTGTTGATTCAAATTTTTATTTTACTATAAATTAATAAAACCATTTCCAATTTTTATATCATCATCTTCTCTAACCCACTTTACACATTTCAATCAAAAGTTTCATAACGGCTGCAATGGCTTCAACTGCATCTATCATGTCATGGAATGAATCAAACGATTTTATGAAATTCGAAATTACCTGCGAAAATTGGTTTCTCCCTAAAAATATATACCCATGCATTTCGTGCCGTACTTATGGAAGTTACGGTGAACAGAAAATACACAGTCATCTCATCTTCACCATCATCAAGAGATAGCATGACATCTTTCGTCCCCAAGCTAATTTAAAACACTGACCAACACTTCATTTCCATTACGTGGACAGAGAATACTATCAAAACGATCACAAATCACGACGTTTACATCAACAAACAAGTATTGGAGAGAATTATAGAGAAGTTATCTCCGTACTTATATGGTGAAGCTAAAAACAACATTATCAGAATCTTTGTCTGTATCAGTTAAATTAAACTATGAATTGTTAGTTTCGCCCGAGATGTTTTTGGAAGAGAACAATAATGTTATGAAGAAAGATTTGAAGTACAGAATAGTCGCATCTACAAAAAATTTCATCTGGGGCGATAATGATGATAATGATGGCAATATCAATGATCAGAAAATGTGTGCAATATGTTTAAATGACTTCAAAGAGAAAAAATATACCGTTGCGGAATTTCCTTGCAAACATGTTTTTCATACGTGTTAAAAAGGTTTGTTGAAAATAACACATCTTGTCCACTTTGTCGATTTCAAATGAATTGTTAATTAAATAATAATGTTATGTATAGTTTATTTAGGTCTAATATATAATATTTTTATTTCAAAGCATCCTTAATAACCCTGATAAAATATATTATTTCTAAATCCAAATCTATGGGTTTTCAAGGATCCATTTGCATAAGTCTGGACTTTTCTACATAAGTCTTTTGAGGGTTAGGGTTTAGATGGAGTGAGAAAATAATTAAAATGACCAAAAACCTTTAAATTACTGGGGTAGGTCTAATGCATTCGGAGTTTTTCGGCTACTGGTTGATCTAAGAATCAACGGTAAATCTAGGGGAAACCATAAAAAATCAAAAAGGTTGTATCTTTAGAAATTTCGCCTAAAATACCAATATCTTTATAACATCAAATAATATTAAAATAGAGTAACTATCAGGTGTGCCGATGTTAAAATACAACAAAATACGTCTAATTAATTTTATCCAAAAGACCGACTATTCGTTATACATGTGTTAGTGTCTTTTACATTACATTATTTTACGTCATACTTGTGTTAGTAGCTAATTTAGTATATTATTTTATCCATTGATTAAATATTAATGAACGATTTGATGGCGCACGACGGCGCATTTTATATTCTTTCAATTAATAACTTAATTTTTTTTACTATTTATTCAAATATATATATATATATATATATATTGGAATTATTATTTTTAGATTTTGATGCAATTTTACCATTTTAGTGAAGATTAAACCTTTACTAATTTTAGATGAGTTTAATTTGTGGTCATAATTTTTTTTGTTTACAACTGTTGATTCAAATTTTTATTTTTCTATAAATTAATAAATTATTTCTAATTTTTATATCATCATCTTCTCTGACTCTCTTTACACATTTCAATCGAAAGTTTGATAAAGGCTGCAATGGCTTCAACTGCATCTATCATGTCATGGAATGAATCAAACGATTTTATGAAATTCGAAATGACCTGCGACAATTGGTTTCTCCCTGAAACTATATACCCATTTCGTGTCGTACTTATGGAAGTTACGGTGAACAGAAAATACACAGTCATCTCATCTTCACCATCATCAAGAGATAGCATGATATCTTTCATCCCCAAGCTAATTTCAAATACCGACCAACACTTCAGTTCCATAACGTCGACAGAGAATACTATCTGGTGATACAGTATCCCGAACCCGGTCACAACCTACCAGCAACTAGAAGTCAGGATAGCCAAAGATGAGTTAAGGTACCTATTCTAGGGTTGGGGAGGTCCCAAGTCGAATCCTAGGAAGATCGACTTTCCTGAGGATCGACTTCCCTGGGATCGATTTCTGAATAAAGTCGATCCCCAGGAAAGTCGATCCCCAGAAAAGTCGATCTCTGGAAAGTCGATCTTGAGCCTCGATCTGATCAGTTAGGCAGTTAGGCGGTTACTGCCCAAATGACCAGATTACCCCCATAAGAACCCCTATAAATAGGAGGCATCCCCACTCATTAAAGGCAGGTCATTTGGAGCGAAAGGAATCCTAGCGAAGCAGAGCTCTGCGCACTTGAGTTCCAGTCCGGTTTCCCGCGGAGTTCCCTTCTTGGCGCTTGCTTGCGCATCTTGGAGTACTGGTCGGGTTTCACCCCCATCAGTTAAATTAAACTATGAATTATTAGTTTCGCCCGAGATGTTTTTGGAAGAGAACAATAAGGTTATGAAGAAAGATTTGAAGTACAGAATAGTCGCATCTACAAAAAATTTCATCTGGGGCGATGATGATGATAATGATGGCAATATCAATGATCAGAAAATGTCGATTTTTCAGAAGATCTACTTTATTCTTCAAAGGGAGAAAGTCGATTCCTCAAGGAGCTACGCTTTCAGACTACGACTACCATGGAATTTCCCAAGTGCACAGGGATCGACTTTTTATTTATAAAAAAAAAAAGTCGAACACCCCAGGATGGTGGTAACACAAAGTACTTCTCAAGGAGGAGCAAATTCTCAGGAGGCGCCAGAGCAACAGCCTGGCTCAAAAACTAAAAGACCAGTGGGTCGACCACCCAAGGGCAACAAAAATAAAAGGACTCCGACGGGATCTGAGGCTGAACTCGAGGGGGAGCCCGAGCAAACCCCCCAAGCATCAACAGGAGGGGAGAATTTAAACATCACAATACAGACAATAGCTGAGGCCATCCGACTCCTTGCTGAGAAGAAGAAAGCTTCGGAAGAACCACCTCAGAAGGAAAAACCTGTGAGCAACAAGGAAGCAAGGGCTTCAGCATCAGAAACCACTCACGGATTCGTAAAAATGCCCATAGAGGAGCTGGAAAAAATGAAGGAAACTGATAGTACAGGGTCCGACACACAGACCATAGTACTAAAAGACGTATCCCAAAGTATCTAATACGCAGAGGAGGGGGGAGTACTGGTGATACAGTATCCCGAACACGGTCACAACCTACCAGCAACTAGAAGTCCGGATAGCCTAAGATGAGTTGAGGTATCTATTCTAGGGTTGGGGAGGTTCCAGGTCGAATCCTAGGAAGATCGACTTCCCTGGGATCGACTTTTGAGTAAAGTCGATCACCAGGAAAAGTCGACCCCCAGAAAGTCGATCTCTGGAAAGTCGATCCCTGGACCCAATCTGATTAGTTGGGCAGTTAGGCGGTTACTGCCCAAATGACCAGATTACCCCCATAAGAACCCCTATAAATAGAGGGCACCCCCCACTCATTAAAGGCAAGTCATTTGGAGCGAAAGGATTCCTAGCGAAGCAGAGCTCTGCACACTTGAGTTCCGGTCCGGTTTCCCACGGAGTTCCCCGCTTGGCGCTTGCTTGCGCGTCTTGGAGTACTGGTCGGGTTTCACCCCCATCAGAAACCATAGCAAAAATGAGCAAAAAACTGGAAAATATTGAGAAGTTCAAGGCATCAATATTTCATTCAAAGGCTCAAACCTCAAAACAGGCTAAGGCACAACAGGAGGTGTCAAGCCATAAGGCAGCACACTCCAGCGCACTGCGACCCCGCAGGCCAGAGGAGCAACCTAAACCTCCTCCTAAAAAACCCGTATACGAAGAAAGCACGGGAGACACAGAAGGAGAAGGAGGCGAAGTCCCGAATTGTCTAGTGGGTATGGATGCCTTACATAAATCAGTGATGGTAAAACCAACACCTCTAAAATTCAAGCTACCCAGGCTACAAATCTATGATGGGAAGATGGACCTAGTAAACCATATAAATATGTTCGTAGGATCAATGCAATGGGCCACAGCAATGGATGACATCCTGTGCAGAGCATTCCCAGGAACATTAAAAGGGCCTACATATAGATGGTTCGTCGAACTACAACCAGGGAGCATAACAAGTTTTGAAGACTTGAAAAAGAAATTCATTGCCCAGCATTGTGGAAACACAAGGGTCAGAAAGGGCACGGAATCATTATTTGCAATCAAACAGAATGGAGATACGCTTCGAAATTACACAACTAAATTCAAAGAAGCCATGCAGAAAATCTCCGACCTAAACACAACAATTGCAATCTGCGCATACTCAAAGGGGCTAGACATGAACACACCATTAGCAATAACGCTAAATGTTAGTAATATAAAATACATGGACGACCTGCTAACAAAGGCCCAGAAATACATAAATTCTGAAGATTATGAAAAAGAAAAAGAAAAAGAAAGAGGTGTCATAAGCAACCAAAAGGCATATGAAGCACCAAAGAAGAAATTTCAAAAAGGAGAACCATCCTGGAGACCAAAACACGATGGGAAGGTCTACCAGACATCTGAGGAGTTTAGAAAATCAAAATACCCAAGGTATGAAGACTTGGGATTCACGGTTTTCAGCACTCCAAAGGAGGAAATCTACAACAAAGAAAAGGGAAGAATAAGGTTTCCTCAACCAGAAGAATTAAACACTGCAACAAAAGAGGCCCGAACAAGGGGGAACAAATACTGCAAGTTCCACAAGGACTACGGGCACAACACAGAAAATTGCAGGGAGCTAAGCACTTTCCTAGACACACAGGCAAAGGAAGGAAAGCTTAAACAATACATAAACAAAGCAGAAAGGGGGCGACAAGGTTGCAAGGACCCAAAGAACAAGGGTAAGCGACAGCGCTCAAAAAGTCCTGACTCAGATACTGATGAAGCACTGAATCTGCTACCAGGGCTCGCGGTGGTGCGAGGTTGATGCCGGAGGCTTTGGAGTCCACGACGCACGCTCTACGTCAAATACCTGCAAGGGGAAACTAGGCGATTCTAGTGAGAATCGGCGAGTTTCGTAGTGGTGCTCTGGTGTGAGAGTGGAACTTGAATCGTGCCTTTGAGTGTCCCCTTGAGACCCTTTTTATAGGATCTCGGAGGACGCAATCAAAGGCGGACTTTGCGCCTATGGTCATATATGGTAACATTTATGACGTTGGCTGGCGGCGAGTAACGGTCGTAAGTCGCCGATTCAGGTATGGAAGTCGCCTAGTTAGGGCTAACTCGCCGAGTTTCTAGGGCCAAGATGTACAGTCTACCATACTGCCGATCTTGCCTTAACTCGGCGAGTTATCCTGTATGTCGGCGACTTGGTAGTCCAATCGGGCGACTTACGGGCTAACTCGGCGATCTGGACGATGAACGTGTTCCGCACCGTGGGAGTTCTCCGGGGGTCCTGCCATAGCGACGGAGCCCTAGTCCTTGTTGTAAGGCGTTGCTGGTAGTGACTGACGTAATCAAGCATGTCTCACCAGTACTCCCCCCTGAAGAGAGCACAAGAAACATGCGTGTATCGCCAGTACCCCCCAACCAAGGTTCAATGTGTGTGATCCAGCACTAAGGCCAAAGCGACAAGATGAGATCGAATCATCCGCCCACAGTGATGTAATGATTCAGAATCCATAGGCCAAAGCGTCAAGAATGGATCGAGTTTCAGGCCACGGTAACTCTGTTTATAGTCCTTCCCTGATCAGGGGCGACTGCACTGTGTTATCGAGGTCGAAGCGACAAGATAAATTCCGGCCAAAGTGACGGAATACGATTCAGGCCGGAGCGACAGAATCGGGTTCTTGCCAAAGCGATAGAACCAAGTTCTAGCCCAAGCGATAGAACTAATGTTTATAGTCCACTCTGATCAAGAGCGACTTAAAGTCCGCAACGACGGCCCCCTTCAAGGCTTTTTAGCGACAAGATGGGTTGAGATCGTTAAGACCAAAGCGACAGAACGATCTCTAGTGTATCAAGGCAGAATGCGACAAGATACTTGGACTCACTATTAAAGTATTATTCTGGCCAAAGCGACAGAATAATACCTGCAAAAAAGAAAAACATTCTGGCCAAAGCAACAAAATAATATCTGCAAAAAAGAAAACATCCTACAAAACAACTAGATCAGTGATGAAGCACGGAATCTGCTACCAGTGGGCTCGCGGGGTGGCGAGATGAGCAGGAGGCTGTGGAGTCCACGACGCGCGCTCTACGTCAAACACCTGCAGAAGAGGAGGGGAATCGGCGACTCACGTGGGAGTAGGCGATTCGGGCTCCTTGGATGCTCTAGTGTGGAGTGTGTGTGGTCAAGTTGTAATGAGAGTGGAGGACACCCCTAGGACCCCTTTTATAGGGTCCTAGAGGCGTTTCCACTCAATAGAGTGGGGCCCACCTCATTATGGTGCCCTA
>LFYR01001714.1:513256-708460 GCA_001185155.1 Zostera marina | reverse complement strand
AGTAGAATGTGATGCCAACATTTCTGAAGTAGGCGCGGTACTAAGTCAGAGTGGTCATCCAGTAGCATTTCACAGTGAGAAACTCACTGCAAGCAGAAAAAATTGGACCACATACGAGCAAGAATTATATGTTGTTGTCAGAGCATGCAAGGTGTGGGAACCTTATTTAATTCAGAGAGAGTTTGTAGTCCTCACTGACCATATAGCTTTGAAACAGATAAATGGGACTTCTGATACTAACAGAATGCACAGCAAATGGTTTTCCTTCTTACAGAGATTCGAATTTACAATAAAGCATAGATCTGGTGCAAGTAACAAGGTAGCCGATGCATTAAGCAGAAAAAATTCTTTATTAACAGTCCTAAGATTAGAGGTGGTAGCGTTTGATTGTCTAAAAGAATTATATCCTACTGATGAAGATTTCTCGAGAATTTGGGAGGAATGCCTTCAGAAAAAACACAATAAAGGCTTCAGAATCAATGAAGGATTCCTTTTCAAGGAAAACAGATTATGCATTCCTCAGACATCCTTGAGACTACAATTAATAAGGGATTTACACTCGAGAGGATTAGCTAGCTATTTTGGGAGATATAAAACAGTAGCCCAAGTAGAAAGCAGATATTATTGGCCGGGAGTAAAAAAAGAAGTAGAAAAATTTGTGCAAAGATGTCCTAGGTGTCAAGAAGCAAAAGGCACTAGTCTGAATAGTGGTCTTTACACCCCTTTACCAGTAGATAAAGAACCATGGACTGACCTCTCTATGGATTTTGTCCTTGGGCTACCTAAAACTAGTAAGGGGTTGGATTCTATTTTTGTAGTAGTCGATAGATTCTCGAAGAAGGTGCACTTTATTGCTTGTAAAAAAACAAATGATGCTTCTCACATTGCAAAATTATTCTTCAATGAGGTTATAAGACTTCATGGCATTCCAAGTAGCATCGTATCAGATAGGGACACAAAATTTCTATCTCACTTTTGGAGAATTTTATGGAAGAGATTTGTCACAAATCTGAAATTCAGTTTTACATGTCACTCACAATCTGATGGGCAAACAGAAGTAGTCAACAGGTCACTTGGAAATCTATTAAAAGCACTAGCAGGGAAACAACCAAAACAGTGGGATCAACATTTAGCTCAAGCGGAATTTGCCTTTAATTGCATGTCAAATAGATCAACGGGATGTGCATCTTTTGTAGCTGCCTATGGCCACCTTCCAAAGAATATAATGGATGTTACCTCCACACCGTCAGTGAATAAGAAGGTAGAAGATATTATAGAATCTAGCAAATTAATACACAAGCAAGTAGAAGAATCAATAACTAGAGCCAATGATCTCTACAAGGAAAGAGCTGATAGGTCTAGAAGATTTCAGACTTTCAATGAAGGTGATTTGGTAATGGTTCACTTAAAAAAAGACAGATATCCAGTAGGATCTTATTCTAAACTGAAGGACATGAATTTTGGACCTTGCAAGCTACTAAAGAAGATTAGTGACAATGCTTTTGTAGTAGATCTACCTCCAGAATTCAACATGTCATCAACCTTCAATGTGGCAGATTTAAGAAGATATTATCCACCTGCAGAGGAAGACAACCAATTGAGGACAATTGTATTCCAAGAGGGGTTGCGTGATGCAGCCCTTATAAGTGTTTGCATTAATAATAGGCTCGATTCTAATCGAGCCTTGGACCAAGCCCAATAAAATGGCTTGGACTCTCATGGTAGACTTTCCACTCTTAAACCATGAGAGTATAAATATGAGTGGACCCTAAAGGTGGAGGGCAGTTGAGTTTTATTTTATCCAAGGTAATTCTCAACGAGAATTCTTTCCTTCCTTCCTTCTTTATTTCTTTCTTTTATTTCTTTCTATTTTTTCTACCAAATTTCTTTTATTCTTACCTATTTTCAATACACGATTATCCTATAATTTGAATCAATCGATTTGAAGGGAACATAAACCCTAATCAATTGTTTACTGTTCCATTGATTTGGAAACGCAAAGTCTGGACAGAAATCATCCATTTGTTGCAACTGTTTTAAGGAAGTGTTCAAGACCGTCATCAGTAGGTTTCCATTAAAATCAGGTAGCTCCATTCTTAGCCTATAGTTCCCAAATTCATCCCGATAATTGCCTCTATTGTACTCTGTGTACTGATCAAGGGCACATCTAGCATTGTCGTGCCTCTGATTTCTGTTCCTCCTCCTTTCATACTGGATAACATCAGAATCATCTTCAACAGCCCCGGAATCCAGTCCCCTCTGCCGTATTTGTTCCTCCAAGCGGTCCCTAGCCGTTTGGGGTCCCCTCCGCCTATTGTTCCTGTTCGGATTACATTGTCCTGCAGGAGTGTTGCGTGTCTGCCCACAACGTCCTGTAGGTGCTGGACGTTTTGGCTGATCGCTTGGACAGAAACTTGCAGATCGTCCATTGCTTTCATCATCCTCTCGAAATCCTCTCTCGTGCTGCTTCCCGCCATGTCCTATCTACAGATCGCGCGCATCCTCTTACTCTGATACCACCTTATGTAGGGCTTGACGGAAAAATCAGGAAAGCTCTGATCGGACAGTAGAAGATCAGAATATTCAGATCGAGTATTTTTCTGGAATCCACCAGAAATAATCGATAAACTATTTGATTATTCTATTCCAAGAATAAATCAATGAAACAGTAGATTTAATTTTAATAATAAAGATAGAATAAGGAAGAAATGAGAGTTGGGGATTACCTTTAATTTTAGGGCTAAATCTCAACTAAAATGTCCATCTGCCCATCTGCTCCTATTTATACTCTCAGGGTGTATGAGTGGAAATTCCACCATGAGAGTCCAAGCATATTAGTGGGCTTGGTCCAGGGCTCGATTAGAATCGAGCCCATGACTCATATACTCTTGCTCGGCTGCATCAAATTTCCCCTGCACTCTTGCTCAGATCTAATTGTTAGACTCGATCCTCAAACCACCTAAACATTGGATGCCTAACTGATGCAATGCATGGTTATAGCAATTCATATGACCAACATTATAGAAATATCACAAGTATGAGAATGTATGACCTTAATGTAGATCAGAGTAGGCCCGGCAGCATTGAATTGGCCTGACCTTGGTCAGGCCAATCCTCCTTTGTAGAAGAATCTGACACACATCATTTGGGCTGCCCATTACCAATGATGTGAGTATAAATACAATAGGCCCATGGAAGAGGAGCATTATCGATTATTGTGGAACCTAAAGGTATTACTATCTTCCTACTTTACTCTGTCTAATGTTCTTGATTCTACTCTCAATCTTGGTAGATTCCAAAAACAGCGTCCCCGATCTGATCAGAAGGAGATATTAGATCTTCTTTCTCTTCACCTGTTCTCAGAGTCAGTTGCTACATCACTAACTCCACTTGATTTGTATCGATCTGGTCAAGAGACCCAACACCTAATTCTATTGAGATAATCAAACTCAACAACTCAACTCACAGAAGTTCCTCAAATACTCAATCCCTACCGAATGGGACATCATCAAGTTTAATGCTCACTTTCTGTAATTTGGGAGTGTTACGTAAAAAACACAGAATATTCACCTGAAATTTGGAATGCTTGCCAATTTAGTGGGCACGAATCCAGAGAACAAATTGTTTTCTACATTCCTATAAAGCCAAAGTTTTGATTTAAGAAGAAAATGATGTCATATATCATAAATGAAGAAGATTGCATTATGCCTAACAAAATGGAAAATTACAAATAATTCAGAGGTAGATATTGCAAGACATCCAGAGTCCCAGATAATTGATTGTTCTGGATATTCCTGACAAGTGCAGATGAATTAAATCCAAAAACAGAAGAAGAAAAATATTAATAATTGTTGAAAAACTTGAAATATTTGGATAGTTATCGATTGTTTTAACAGTAATAAATGCATAAGAAAAAAATGTACATTGTAGTTAGTGAAGACAAACTTTGCATAGAAGGTGGGAGTTGACCTGACAAGTTATTGAAAGAAAGGTTTCTGCTCCAAAATAGGTGAATTAGAAGGGTGGAAAAAAGATAAGAATAGGTAAATATTTAAAAGACGTGCTTACAAACTTGTTAGAAACCCAAGCGATTGGAAGGAATCTGGTAATCGGCCATTTAAAAGATTGTTATTCAGGGTCCTGAGGATAAAAAATAGAATTTATATGCAAAATATTATCTGTTTTAAATTAGTAATAGAAGTGACAATTTTCCAATTGATTTAAGCTTACAGTTCCCTCAAGGTAATTGGTAAATTTTCAGGTATACTGCCACTAATACGATTATTACTTAGGTCTCTGTTCCATGACATTAAAAGAAAAAATTGCAGTTATTAAATATAAAGTGTGATGTAAATACAACAAAATAGACTAGTGGATCGAAGAGAATTGTAATGCAATAACATAGATTTTGTAAATGAAAATATTAGGAAATAGTTTATAGAGTTTGCACTTACATCATGATTATTGAAGTAAAGATACCCAAGTTTTCACCAAGTTCTCCTCCCAAATCCGCATCATTTAATATTCTTTCAACAAATTAATGAGTTTTTTAGATCAAAATATTAATATTATCGATATAATAACTATTAACAACTAAGCAGAGAAACATACATTGCAGTTATATTTGGCCCGACACACTGAACTCCCTGCCAACCATCTGCACAAGGGTCTCCAGCATTGGGAATCCATCCAGGAACAGATGGTGAACCCAATGCAGTGTAGAGATTGTTTATAGCGTAAACTGGTGGTAAATAGAATGTATGAAATTAGTCACTTTAAAAGACACATGTACTACCATAGAATAACAAATTGTCATCAGTACCAAGTGATTTCTTTTAGCCACCCCCTTCCTCCACATGGTCTAGTATATGCCCATTGTAAGTATATTACCTATTCTAATGAAAGAGGGATCGATCTACCTCTTCCTAGTTCCTACTATAATAAACCATCTATTTTCCCTAATATGGTAACAGAGATTTTTTCTTGAGGTACGATCGATCCTGAGCACTCTTTCTCTAATCGTCCTTCTTTTTTTGTCACGCTACACTCTGTGATAGAAGGCAACATCGGCACGAAGACTCCCATCATTGCTACTCAGTTAACGACCATCAGCGACGATCTGTCAAAGCTGATGGCTGTCAAACATCTGAAACAGCGACGCTCAATCGCGAAAATTACTTTGCATGGCACACTCAATTCATCACCATTCTGCGAGGAAATTCAGACCACCTTCATTAGATACCTTGGCAATTGGCTCCACTGGCCATTGTTCTTTTCTCCAGAGAATCCAGATGGAGTCAGAGTACTCTGGATCATGTTGATCTTTATTTGAAAATACCTCCCATACCTCAGCAAAGCTATTCCTAATTGTTTGAAATTTTTTAGTTTTAACTCTTATTGCAAAAAGAGCTACAATATCTAATTTTTTACAAATCATGAAATTCTTAATCTAATTTTGATTTAGAGGGGAGTTAAGCCCTCTAACATTCCAGGCCATCAGTGCCATGATTGAAGCTGAGGACCTTAGTCACATTCCAGGTCACTTAGGTTTTGATAGGGACCTGGCATCAGGGAGGAGATCTGCTTCTGAAACCGCTTTTTCGGAGGCAATATTATCCTCCCAACTGTGAAGAGAAAGGTTGTCCTCTTCTCTAATCTTGTAGGCTTTGTAGGTTGGGGAGACCTCCTCATCGTGATCTCCCAAACTTTTATTCATCAGAAGCTCCCAAATATTAGAGCAAGGCAGGCTGAATTGCACTTTTTCTTTATGGTATGAGTGAAGGTTGGGAATGTCCTTGTGGACAGAGGTAGTTATCATGAGGACAGAGAAATTGTCCTTGAGTACAGAGGAGGTACTAACCGGTGTGATCATATCTATGCCTCCCCAATTGTTTCATTATCACTTTTCTATGCCTCCCCAAAGTAGTGATCATATCTAAGAAAATATAATCTGGCTCTACACAATTAGCTTTAATGGAAGAAGATGACAGAAACCCCTTCAGGGCCACCTTATTGAGCTCAGATACCGGCGTTGTAAAAATCATGAGTAAGAACAAGGATTTATATAAAGTCAATTCTCCTTCCTTTAGGTAGAAGTTACCTCATCATGTAAGTTATCTGCAGGATAGAATTGCATATTTGTCCATTAGATTTTACTGTGGATCAAATCCGTGTATTTGACCATAATTTATTTAAATAAGGATTTATGTTAATGATCATTTATTATCATTAATACGCCCCTCAAAGTCACCTATACTCATGGGTAAGTTTCGTTCTCAAGTTTTGAAATTCCTTTGGTCGAAGAGCATTTGTGAGAATATCGGCTCTTTGATGTGTGTTGGATATATGAATAACCTTCAATTTCTTTTCTTCAACTCTTTCCCTAATGAAGTTGAAGTCTAGAGAAATAAGCTTCATTTTTGTATGATAAGTAGAGTTGAATGCAAAGTGTGTTGCTAAACTGAAAGCTTCCTTCTATAATCTTCCTTTGTTGCTCATAAGTTGTCACACAAAATTGTTGAAGGATTTGTAATTGTGATGTCCAATTCAATGTGATGTAGCCACATCTTACATGGGCCAAGATCCCATTTCTATTATAGAAGGTCCATTATTATCTAGCTTAAAAGAGAGTATAAATAGAGGCATCAATGGGAAGATCGACAGTTTTGGTTCATTATTGATTGTCAAGGTAGAAGATACTACACCTCCCTTCTTCCTATCTTTTTGTTCTTAATTCTTCTAGAAATCTGTTGGATTCTAGACTATTACTAGTGGATTCCAGACTATTACTGGTGTATTCCAATAGTTTTTCCTTCATATTCTGTGGATTCAGAAGATTTATCGAATAGTTGATCTCCACTCAGAAATCGTCTACATCACAATAAATATGTTGACTGACCAATCGATAATTACTGTTGTTGAGGTTATATATCGAAATTCAGACATTCAGCTTTAATGGTAGATCTTGCCACTTCATGCTGCTTTTTGGGGTTCCAATTTATCATAGTGTCTTCCACATATATTATGAATCTTGTTTGACTACGTTTGTCAATTGTGTCTGCTCTCCAATCAGCAAGCATCGCATAAGGCGTTTAGTGTGTAACTCTTGATTTTTCTGACTGTTATACACAATGTTTGAGTTCCTAATATATATCGAAGTACTCTTTTCATTGCATTTCAATGTATGAGTTTGGGATTTGCAACAAATTGTGAGAGTTCGATGATTAGTATGATATATCCGGTCTTGTTAACAATAAATATTTAGAGATCCAAAAATTCGTCGATATTCTGTAGCATATGAAATAGTTTCCACTGTAGAGTATAAATCCAGATTGTCAGAAAAAGTATTCTCCTTCATAGACAGCCCTACTTAAGAGTAGAACAAGTCCTCTAGGGGAGTATATTAACTGAAGCATAAATATAGAAAATAAACCAGGAGAGGTTAACCCATCCAAAGTCCAACAGTAGTAGTTTCAAGTATCCCTAGATCTGGTGGCTTAGTTTTTAGGTCAAAACTAAGCTTACAGTCCATAATAATGTCAGCAACAACCACTTCCTCAGTCCTGAACTTACCAGTCTTCTATCTTCTGTTCCTCTCCTGCCACAAGTGCCAAGTGGTTCCCACAAGGATTAACCAGAGTAGCCTCTTGCAATTTGAGCCTTTTCTTAGAGATTGAATGCAATCAATCACGCCCCCCAATCTGATAACTGCCTCTCGAGGTACTTTCAAGTTCCTGCTCTTCCACATAATGTGATTGGTTTTCTCTGAAACGGCTAGTAGGATATTTTTGAAAAAGGGCAGTCAAAGAAGAGGTGGTCAATACTCTCTACTTCCAGGTTACATAGAACACATAGTTGGGGTGCAGGAACCCCCAAAGTCTTAAGGGTACAGAAAGATGGAAGGAAACCCCACCTCAGTCTCCAGAGTGGCACAGAGAATTTGGTTGGTTTCCTAGTCTAGATACCCCTAGCCATGGGGTCAATGGGTCTGGAAGGGGCTAGTGCTAGGCTGATTTTTAGGAGGGAGCTTCCATGCTTTAGGCCTGTAAGAGTGATGGAATAGTTATCACCACATTCTATCAGTCTTCCTATTTCAGACTTATGCTTAAGGATTGATTTCCACATAATGGAATCCCTAGTGGGGGAGGATTGTAGATCCTCTAGTCTTCTACCCTTGATATATCTGTCTCTAACCTAGGAAGAGAGGAGAGAGTGTCCTTTGTTCCATAAATTTAGGGCCTCCTGGACCCCTAATCCTCCTAGTTCCTTAGCTAAGATCATTCTAGTCGATAGGGCAGATTTTCTCCCATCCCATATGAACCCATAGGTTAGTTGTCTGACTTTGCTGATTACTGAATTTGGCAATGTAGTTCCATTACCTCCACTAGAACCGGAAAAGAGGTTGTCTGTATGCAATTGGAGATGAAGGAGGTGAAGTGTTGGGAGAAATCTATCACTCTGAGGGTTTCCAAGATAGTATCCCACCTGTTGGTGTCAAATGTTTCCTTGGGTCCACACTCAACATACATCTTTTAGGTGTTCTAATCCTACCAAAGCCTTGTAGCATTTTATTTGTGAGTAGTGTGTTGTCAGAGATCACCCTACCCTTCATGAAAGCAGTTTCATTGGGAGAGACCAGCATGCTAGCCACCTCATTCATCCTATTGGCTAAAATCTTAGATGATAGCTTGTAGATGAGGTTCACACATGAGATTAGCCTAAAATCTGATAGGTCAGAGGCAGTTGGTTTTTTAGGCACAAGTGTAATCCAAGTGTGGTCATAGTTCAAAAAGCGGAAAAGCGGTCAGCTTTTCCATTGACCGCTTTTTCAGCTTTGAGCGCTTTAGCGCGTTTAAAGCTGAAAAAGCGGTAGTGGCATTATTGCAAATAATGCTAATTTTTTTAAAAATATATATAAAATATATATAAACCTGTAATTATTCAAGACATCATCCAAATTATTTGAAAAACATTTACAAGTCATATAACCTAATCATCTAGACGTGCACCAATATCTATATTATCTCTTAAAATTTCTTCCATTTCATTCATGCAATGATGAAATTGGGATTCAGTTCCCATATCTCTAGGGTTTTGGAAGAAATAGAAGTGAGAGTGATAAAGGAAATTAGGGTTTTATTAGAAGGGTATTGGGTTTATATAGTTAGATAGAAATTGGAGGGGTAGGAAGGGAAATTAAAATAGTTTAAGTTATTTCACATGGGTAATGGGTTGCCCCAACCCAATAACCCAACCTGACCCGATAACCCGTCCAGAAAAAGCGTTTTAGAAAGCGGTCCTGGAGGACCGCTTTGCCGCTTTAAGCTAAAAAAGCGACGCTTAAAGCGTCGCTTTTTGAACTATGTGTGTGGTTTACAGCTTGTAATAGGGGTTTGTCTTGGAAGAATTCTCTAACACAGGCCATGATAGTAGGCTTAAGCTCATTCCAGAATTTTTGAAAAACCCAAATGTGAAACCATCATGCCTAGGGGCTTTGCCCTGTGGCAGGGAGAACATCTCCTTAACTTCATATTCAGAAGGTCTCTGGTCTAGCCATGCATTCATTTCATTTGACACTACCCATTGGTAGGAGTGTGGGGCTACCACTAGAGGCCTTATAGGTGCTTCAAAAACCTTAATGAAATAATCCACACTCCTAGATTCCATCTGACTCCTAGAAGCTACCTGAGATCCATCTCCATCCAACAATTTAAGTGTAGAATTCCTAGATCTCCTCATTTTAGTAGCAAGGCTAAAGAATCTGGAGTTGGAATCACCAAGTCTAAGCCAATTTATCTTGAATCTCTGCTTTAGATCAAATTCTTCAATTCCCATTCTCTGTGTTTGTGTGTTTTAATGACAACTCCCTTCCAAATGTCTTTTCTCCAACCGATTCAGATGGAGTCAGGGCTATCTAGGGAGAAGGGGTTGGAGTTAGAGATTCAAAACCAAACATCTCCAATAGCCAAAAAATGCCACAACAATGACAATGAGAAATTATCTGGCTCTAGTCTCTAGATACCATGTGAGAAATAAGATGTGATGAACATAAAATCTCATTATTGATATATATTAGAGTTAGTCATGTTGTTATAAGTTTGTTTAGACAATTATTTATGATAATTATTTTCTATCTTTAATACTCTCGCTGTTAATAAGCAAATGATAGAAGAACACAAAAAAGGATAATGTAGAACTGGATTGGCAAGTTGGATTGGCAAGTTGGATTGGCTGAAGTGGCTAGATATTGGACATGGAGAGGAAGTGCAGAGGAATGTCTTTGCTAGAGCTTTCTGGACAGGTGTGGAAGATTGTTTGAAAGCATCTCAGGCTTTAGTTGCTCTTTTGAGATTGGTGGATACAGATGATAAGCCATGCATGGGGCATGTCACTCAATGTTTTGAGAAGGCGAACAAAACAATTGAAACTCATTTTGAAAACAAACCTGGAATGTTGAGAAGTCTAAAGGCTATCATGAAGAAAAGATTAGATAAACACTTCAACCATGATTTGTTTGAAGCTGGAGCATTTCTAAATCCCAACTTTTACTATGAGTTGAAGAAGTAAGTCTTCTCTTCATGTTATTTGATAATTAATTTTGAAAACCTATTATCTAATTACTAATATATTTCCTTCTAACTAATAGGACAAGAGTTGGGTTTGAGAAGGCCTTAGCTTATGAGGGAAAGTTTCAAAAATGTGTTCTTCGAATGATGATGATGAACGAAGAACGATAATGAATCAACTAACTCTTTACAAAGAAGGAAGGGGTCATTTTGCATCTAGGTTGGCTACTCAAGCCATTGCCACAACAGATTCAAGTAATGTGTTCCATAATTCTGATTTGCTAATCTGAATTATTTAATATTAACGAGTCTAATTTCGTTTTTGGAAATTGCAATTGCACAGTGTCTTGGTGGGGTTCATATGGCATATCTACCCCAGCATTAATGATTGCGGCTACACGTATTTTGGGACTTTGTGTCACTGCTTCTAGCTGTGAAAGAAATTGGAGTACCTTTGATTTTGTAAGTATGAAATAGTAAGTAATGTGTCTCTGTGTATTTAATGAAACTGAAACAAGTTATCTTCCATATAACAGATTCACACGAAGAGAAGGAATCGACTAGAGACCGACCGATGTAGTAAATTGGTGTTTGTCAATTACAACCGCCGATTGAAGGATCGTTATGAAGAGAAATGTCTTAGAAACGACTTCGACCCCATTGTCGTTGAAGATTTGAATTGGAGTAGTGAATGGATGACCGGTGAAGACGGTCCTTCAAATGAATTTGTTTATGGTGAAAAAGGTTTAACTTGGGCGTCTATTGAAGTAGCTATGGTGTCAATGAACCTATTGGACCATCAACAAGGAATAGGAGAGGAGCTGAAGTTGAAGAGGATGTTGAGCAAGCTCCTTAGACCTTAGAGCCCTTGGGCTTAGACTAATGTTAATCTTAATTATATAGTTTTAGACTTTGTTATGCAATTTCTATTTACTATTTAGACTTTTAAACTTTATTGGATCATTGGAACACTATTTGCTATATTATATTATTCATATATTATGGAAATATCAGGGGTAATTATAAAAAATACATGTAAATATAACATGTCGCATATTTACGTATATGTGCGTATATGCACGCATATACTTATATGCTTAAAATGCCATCGCATGAACGCATAGACGCATAGAAAACCTTGTGTGGAAAGCTGATGGGGGAAGTTCTCAAGTCCCAACAAATAAAACATCAACAAATGGTCCTCCAAGAAAATGTACAGCTGCATTCTAACCTCTTTCTTTCCACCCCCATTGAATATAAAAATTTACTCTTGGCAAAAAAAACTCTTTAAACCCTCTGGTCAGTATGTCATGACTCATGATCATAGGCTAGCATACCATAGTCATAGTTAACAACTAAGATGAATTATCGACAAATCTCCCGTCGGCAATGAGAAATCAAAAATCGTTTTAGAATGCTACATAAGGTTTATCATGGCAAACACATTAATTTCTGATTTCCACACCACATCCATGTTTTGTGAAATTAACCTCGATGCATACAGAGTATGCAACACATATGCTATGAGCCTAATCCCTAATCCTATCACATAGGATTTGGGTGAATGCAAAATCTTGGTTCAAACTGCAAACATGTGCAAAATAAAAGCATATAGCATTATAGCCATATACCTGAAGAAATAGTCCTTTTGCCGAATCTCTATCAATGAAGCTGTGGCTTGAATAGCAATGGGAAGACAACCTCTACTCCGCCATGCAGTTACCTAAAAACAAAAATAAGTAAAAAAAATCGTCAGAGAAACTCGCATTTACAAGAGAAGAAAATATAATTTTGAAAGCTTGAGGTGACCTTACTCTTCTAAGAGCTGTGGCGACAGAGTCAAAAGAGTCCGAGAAGAGAGATTCTCTGACAAAGTTCCACTGGTCCCAACTCGCCCAGGGCACAAGCATGCAACTACCCTGGAGGCGATTTTTTTTTTTTGCAATTTTATTTGTATTTTCTTCAATAACAATAGGTTGATGATCTTCAATAACAATAGGAGTATCTTCTATTGGTTTGTGATATTTTTTCATCTCTATTAAAATTAATAAATCAGAATTAAAGAGCATTAAATTTATAAATCAGAGCATTAAATTTAGATTTTAGAAAGCATTGTTGAAGAAATAAACCTATTGTTAGAGAGCATTATTTTCTTTTTTTTGAAAGCATTATTGAAGAAATGTAATTATGTAAAACAGTAAAAGAAATAAACCAAAACCTTGAAGGCTTAAAAGAAGAAGAAAATCCAATTGCCAAATTTTGAAAATGAGAAGATATAAATTCTGAAAATAAAATAAAAAATTGATTAATGCAAACCCCAAAACATAATTGAAGAAAAAAAAGAGTAAAGACTGAAAAAAAACACTATTTTTTTTTGAAGAAGTAAATCTTAAAACCGAAATTGAAGAAGTAAACCTTGCAGCTGGGTGAAGTAGAATACTTGGTTCTTGATGAAGCTGATCAAATGCTTGCTGTTGGTTTTGAAGAAGATGTAGAAGTTATCTTAGAGAGATTGCCAAAAAAAACAGAGCATGCTTTTATCTGCAACTATGCCTGGTTGGGTGAAAAAATTGTCAAAAAAGCATTAATTCCATATTGTTTTATTTCTCAATCTATTGACCATTTAACCTTACATTGATTTGGTATTTTGACTATTTTCCAATAATTCCACGCATTCAAATCTAAAGTTCATTTGATTCATCATTCAATTTCATGCTTACTGCATTCATATGCTAATTAGTAATTTTTAATAAAATGATTCAACACAGCAAATATTTTTTAAAAACATTTAAAACCTGTCCATCGCTGCCTAACAGTGAAATATCTTTTCAAACAAATAGTAAAAGACCAAACAATACAGCAAGTCAGCAATCTGTAGCCCTGTAGGAGATAGCAACCTTAGGTCGACAGCAACCAGGAGGTCGAGTCGATTCGGCGACAGCAACCCAGGTCCAAGGCAACGAGTAGGCGACTCTAATCCACAGCAAGTCAGCAACCAAGATGTTAAATCGTGAAGCCTGAAATTGTTAGGGTTTGGGAAAAAGATTGGAAAATAGAAAGGATAAAAATATAAAATTGGTATATTTTACAAAAAAATTAAAGTTTTATAGTATTTTTTATTAAAAAGGCCTTCTTTTAAAATTACAGATAGATTCTTGTAAAATTTAAAAACTCGCCACTGTTAAAGAACACATCTAGTTTCGTATAAATATAAGGAGATAGAATAAGACTGCTGTTATAAGATCATTCGTTCGTTCTTCACCACATTCCAGTGGTGCGGCAGGGTGACCCACTGTTAAGTGTTAAGAGAAGACGGTTGGATCAAGTGGCACCATGGTGGACTGATTCGCCGGTGCGAAAGCAAATTCTTAGAGAACGCCCTCTGATCGAAAACTGCCTGGATTGCGATCGGAATGTGACATCAATCGGAAAGATGGATATGTTTCTATGGAGATTAAGATTGAAACGAATCCCAACCATGAATCGTCTAGCAGCTAGAGAGGTGCCCGGCGATACTACCTGTATAGTTTGCGGGGATAAAGAAGAAACAATTAACCACATTTTCTTTGAATGTTGTTACTCCAGGTGGATTCTTCAGCAAAGCGTTGATACACTTAGCGGCATCATCAGGCCAGACCACGTAGAATCTTCATTCGATTGAAATTATGGGGTCTTCACTGGTTATTAGTTAGCACCATATCTTGAATTGAAAGTGCATTGTTATTAGGGTAATTAATACTCGATTCACACCCGATCAAAGATTTTCTGTTAGAATTATATGACTATGATGTATTATTATCAAATGTGATTATCCAAGTATTGAGATATGATGAGATATTTATATATGATGACAATATGTTTTATTGAAAGTAAATGACAATAAAGATTTGTGAAGATTGGAACGATTGCAGGAATGAGATGATGAAGACGATTAATGGATCGGATGAATGATCTCCAGATAAAGAACAAGCTTGAATAGATGATTTGAATTTCAGATGACAGATTGCAGATTCCAGAGAGCAGATTGAAGAAGATAGAGATGGTGATTTGGGACCAAGAACTTGAATCCAAAACCTAGAGATTGAGTTGTAATGGTTCATATTTATAGAGGTAAGGACCCAACGGCTATAAGGGTTTAGGTTGGTTTGGTTGGTGTGATTAATTATGGTAATAAATTGAATTAGGAAATGTGTATATTAGGGAGTAATGTATTAGGAAGTAGGTGTATATTGGAAATGATGTTGTTAGCTGTTAAATGATAGGGTATATATGTTTTACAGGGACTTGGAGGATAATTTCACAATAATTTTAATAGTCCCCCTCGAAAATAAGGCCATAAGCTACTAAGGTTTGGGCTAGTACTTGGGTTATGGGCTTATATTCGGATAATATAGGTGTGGATATTTAGTTATTCGGATATATGGGTATATGGGTATATGGGTTTAGGTTTATTGTGTTCCTATAAAAAGGTGTGTGTGTGGAGTTTTTCTTTGAATTTGTCGATTGGTGGCCCTAGGGTTTTTGGTTTGGCAGGAGTCGCTTCGCTTCACAGGTTTTCTTCCCTTCCTTCTCCTTCTTGGATTTTATTTCCTGTTCTTCCTTGATGTATGTTCTTCATTCCGAGTTGCATCAGTAGTGTTTTGTATAGTGTTCCCATTACTGGTTTTGTGAACATATCGGCTACATTCATTCTTGAGTCTACTCTGTCTATCTTCAAAATTTTCTCCATGATTTTATCGCGCACTGTGTGAATGTCAATCTCGATGTGTTTTGTTCTTTGATGTAGTACTGGGTTCTTTGCTATTGCTGCTGCAGAGTTGCTGTCCGTCTAAAGTATTGGAGTCTCATTTTTGTAAGTTCCGATTTCTTTTAGTAGGTTGATGATCCATGTTATCTCGCAACTTGTATATGCTAATGCCCTGTACTCTGCTTCTGCTGATGATCGAGCAACTGTGTGTTGTTTTTTTGTTTGCCATGATATTAGGGATCCCCCAAGGAAGATGGCGAACCCGTTGTTGATCTTCTTGTTGAAGGACATGATGCCCAATCAGAGTCTGAGAAGGCTCTTAATCCTGAAGTGTTGGACCCTGAGAAGGAGATAGCAAAACCAGGTGATTGTTTAATATATCTTAGCACTTTATGTGCTGCATTTAGGTCCTTTTGCCTTGGTTTGGCCATGTTTTGGCTTAATGTATTTACTGCATATGTTATGTCTGGTCTTGTCACGGTTAGTTATACCAATTTTCCTACTATGCTCCTGTATTGTGTGGCATCCTCAAGTTCTCTTTCATCATTCTCTTTTTTGTTATTTTCTTGTGTTTTCTTTGCTGGTGTAGTTGTTGGTTTTGAATTTAGGTATCCAGTTGATTCTAACAGATCTAGTACATATTTTCTTTGCCCCATATATATTCCTGTTTGTGCATAGGTGAATTCTAATCCTAAGAAGTATTTTAATTTTCCTAGATCTTTTATGTTGAAAAAATTTGTCAATTCTATTTTTGTTTTATTTATTTGGTTAATGTTATTCCCTGTGACCAATAGATCGTCTACATAGGCTAGTATGAATGTTTTTGAGTTTTGTTCTTCTTTTATGAAGAGTGCATAGTCTGTTTTGGTTTGTTTAAAACCTATTGTTTGTAGTGCACTGTTTAGTTTATGAAACCACATTCTAGAAGCTTGTTTAAGACCATATAGGGATTTCTTTAGTTTGCATACTAGGTTCTGTTCCTTTTGGTTTTTGATTTTTAAGCCTTGGGGAATTTTCATGAAGACTTCTTCATTTAGGTCTCCATGTAAAAAGGCATTTTGGACATCCATTTGGTGTAGATGCCATCTGTTTTGGGCGGCTAAGGCTATTATTGTCCTTAACGTTGTCATCCTAGAGACTGGTGCAAAGGTGTCAGTGTAGTCTATTCCTTCAACTTGGTTGTATCCTTTTGTTACCAGTCTGGCCTTGTGCCTTTCTAATGTTCCATCTGAGTTGAACTTTGTTTTGTATACCCATTTGTTTCCTATTGCTTTCTTTCCTTCTAGTAATTCTACAATTTCCCATGTCTTGTTTTCCTTTAATGCTTTTAATTCTTTTTCCATTGTTTCACACCATTTTGAATCCTTTATTGCTTGTGTGTATGATTTTGGTTCTTTCTCTTTGTTTATTTCTGTTAGAAAAGCATTGTGTTTTTTTGATAAATTATCATAGGATATGTATTTTTTTATTGGGTATTTTGATTTGTTTGCATTGTAGCATATGTAGTCTTCCAGAATTTTAGGCATTTTTGTTTCTCTGTTAGGCCTTTGTGGTGGTTGTTCTGGTTCTTTTCTTTTGCTTTGTGCAGATGGTTCTGTTGTTTTATTTGTTGTGTAATTTATGTCTTCTATTAAGGATGAATTTATGAATTCTTTTTCTTGTTGATTTTTGAAGGGGAAGACTGTTTCGTAGAAGGCTACATCTCTATTTATAAAGATTGTTCCTTTTTCTAAATCTAAGATTTTGTATCCCTTTGTTAGTGTTGTGTAACCAAGAAACACTCATTTTATTGCTCTTGGTTCAAACTTGTCTGAAATTTTGTTGTTCTTTGCATAGCATAGTCATCCAAAGACTCTTAGGCTGTTGTAATTTGGTTATTTTTTTAAAAAGAATGTGGTATGGTGTTTTGTTTTGTATGACAGGAGAGGGTGTCCTGTTTATTAAGTAGCTTGCCGTTAATATGCATTCTCCCAAGTATTTTATTGGTGTTTGGGAGTGGAACATTATGCTTCTGGCTACATCTAGTAGGTGTCTATGTTTTCTTTCTACAATGGAGTTTTGTTGGGGGGTATATGGACATGTCAACTGATGTCTTATGCCATATTTTGCTAAAAATATCTTGAACTCCTGGGATTGGAATTTAGTTCCATTGTCGCTCCTTATGGTTCCTATTTTTGTTTTGAATTGGTTCATTGCTTCTATTGTGAAATTTTTGAAGATTTCACAAGTATTGCTTTTGTTTCTCATTAGTATTGTCCATGTTGCCCTAGAAAAATCATCCACTATGGTCATAAAATATTTATGTCCTTTGTGGGTTGGTTCTTTGTAGAGACCCCATAGGTCTATATGTAGCAATTCAAAAATTCCTGAGGTTTTAGTATTACTAGAAGGAAAAGAGAATCTAGTATGTTTTGCCATTGGGCATTCATTACAAAATACATTCTCCAATTTTGGTAAATAAGCAATGTTTTTCCTAATTAAATCATATCTAATCTGGGATGGGTGTCCCAGTCTCTTGTGTCAGATGTTTGCTGATGGTGCTCTGTTGACAGCATATGACCTTGAGTGTTCCAGGTCTTCTTTTCTTCCATTCAGCATGTAGAGTCCATCGATCCTTTTACCCATAGAAATCAATCTCATCTTCGAATCCTGTATCAAACAATGTTCAGGATGAAATGAGAAACTACATTTTAACTGTTTTGTAAGTTTGGTTACTGATATCAAATTTACATTGAAGTCAGTAATCTGTAGTACATTGTGTAATGTTAACAGATCGTCTATTTTGTAATTCCCAATGTATCTCACAGTTGTTATTTGTGAGTTTGGGAGGTTTATAATAATAGGTTTTACTAATGCCCTTTTTTCACTTAGTGTGATGGTTGGTCCACACATGTGATCTGTGGCTCCACTGTCTATTATCCAGTCAGTGGTGTTCCTAGTTTTTGTATTGAAACAGAGTGATTCTTGGGGCTTACCAGTATGGTTTGGGTTCATTTCTGGTTGTGCTTGTGCTCTGTCCATATGTACAGAATGTTTTTCCTCTCCTGCTTGTTGATTTTGATTTTGGTTGAGGAGAGATCTTAGTTGTTCCATTATGTCCTGATTGTTTTGATTCCCATTCTGGTATTCAGATTGACTAGCGTTGTTGTTTTGATATCCATTGTCGTTTTCAGTTGTATAATATTCCTGGTTCATTTCTTCCATTGTGTAGTTGTTTTCATTTTCTTGCCACTGTTGGTTTTCAAACTCCTCAGAGTAGCTGTTGTATGGCCTGGTTTGTGGTCTGAAATTGTTGTTGAAATTTCTGCCTCTTTGATAGTTGTGACCTCTAGTTGGTTGTCCAGATGGTCTGAAAGGTGGTCTTCTTTGTTGATTGAATTGTGGTTGGAAGGATGGTCTGGGATTTTGTTGATTATTCCCATATGCTGGTCTTTCTGCAGGGTAACCATGCAATTGGTAGCATGTATTGATTGCGTGTCCTGGCCTTTTACAGCCAGTGCAGTAAGGCCTTTCATTCTGTGGCCTTGGTGGTCTGTAAGGTCCTTGTGCCAGTAGCGTTGTTGCTGATTCTTTTGGTGTCTCCATATCCTTTGTTTGTTCATCTTGGGTCACCATTGAATATGCTCTGTTTAGATCAGACTGAGGATCCATTTGCATTATTTGTCTGCTTAGCTGTTTGTAAGTCTCATTTAGTCCATTCAGGAACTTTATGAGTCTTTCTTCTTGTATAACTTCCACACTTTTTCTGCTTATGTCGTATTCATTCCATAATTTTGTCAGTTTTGTGTAGTAGTTGCAGACTGAATCTTCTCCTTGCGTGAGATTCATGATTTTTACTTGTGACTGGAAAACTAGTGGTCCATTTTGTATGTGGAACCTTGCTTTCAATTCCTTCCATAGCAGATGTGCTGATTTATAGAAGATGAAAGCTGGAGAGAGTTCTTGACTCAGTCCGTTTAGTATCCAAGACCTTACTAAAGCATCAGTTGCTTTCCATCTCTCGTATTCTTTCTCATTTGTTTGTTCAGGAGTGGGTATTTCACCTGTTAAGAACTTCTCTTTGTTTTTGGATTCCACAGCTATAACAAACTGTGCACTCCAAATGTTCCAGTTGTTTCCATCCATCTTGAATGGTACTAACTGGATTCCTGGATTGTCTGAATATGTTGGGATAACATTTTCATTTGACATTTTGTTTATGAAAAACAAATAAATGCAGATGATCAGAATGATGCTGGAAAATATCAGGATATAGGTGGTGCTGCTATGGAATGTATCGATCATGTGGTGGTGCCAAGACAGTTTCCTGTTTATCAACCTCCTTTTGATCCCGTGGCTTGGAAAAATGCAGCTTGGGCTGGAAGAGTGTTTGAGGACCCTAGGAGCTGGTGGGTTGAGTATATGAGGAATAATGAAGATCCTGATTTTGTGGATGACGATCCAAATCAGGGACCACAACCACTTGACAGTGATCCTGATGATGAAGAGCCTGATGGTTTTGATGAAGACTGGAATGTTGATGAGGGAGCTGGTGGTGTTTATGGACTGAGTGATGATGAGAAGGCTAGGGAAAGTGAAGACTACTGTATTTTTAAGTGTGAGGAAAATGACTGTGTGAGGATGCTGAGGCGTAGGAGGTGGAAGGCAAGGTTAAGAGCTCACTATAAGGAAAAAGCTCTGGACCTTGGAGTTTGGGATGGGGAGTATCCTCCTCGTCTAATGATGAGTCCTTAGTCGAATATTTAAAAAAACTAACTTTTCTGAAACCTTTTGACAACTTGTGAACAAAAAATACTTGAAATGAAAGAAAAAATACTAAGTACTTGTGAAAAATAATGTGATGGATGTATTATACTATGATGAATATTCTCTGTTTTTCCTTTCTTTTTTTCAGGTGTGAAAGTTGAAAAAATGACTGATGAGAATTTGAACTTTCCTGATGTGAAAAGTCCTGTTGATATGGATGTTATCTTGGATAGTATGAATGATGTATGGAGTGATTCTACTTCTACTATGAGTTTGGACAATATCAAACAGTTAGCACAACAGATCACTGATAAGATTAATCGTATGGATGGTGAGATTGATCCTGATTATGAATTGTTCCTCTTAATGAAGCTGAAAAGGGAGGCTGATCTTGTGATCAGTAAGTAGACTGAAAAAAAAAAATTTAACTTATGGAAGGAAACTTTATCTTTTTGAAAAAAAACTTGTTGTTATATGATTAGCAAGATCTTTTACCGCTCTGATACCATGTTAGAATTATATGACTATGATGTATTATTATCAAATGTGATTATCCAAGTATTGAGATATGATGAGATATTTATATATGATAACAATATGCTTTATTGAAAGTAAATGACAATACAGATTTGTGAAAATTGAAACGATTGCAGGAATGAGATGCTGAAGATGATGAAGACGATTAATGGATCAGATGAATGATCTCCAGATGAAGAACAAGCTTGACTAGATGATTTGAATTCCAGATGACAGATTGCAGATTCCAGAGAGCAGATTGAAGAAGATAGAGATGGTGATTTGGGACCAAGAACTTAAATCCAAAACCTAGAGATTGAGTTGTAATGGTTCATATTTATGGAGGTAAGGACCCAACGACTATGAGGGTTTAGGTGAGTTTGGTTGGTGTGATTAATTATGGTAATAAATTGGATTAGGAAATGTGTATATTAAGGAGTAATGTATTAGGAAGTAATTGTATATTGGAAATGATGTTGTTAACTGTTAAGTGATAGGATATATATGTTTTACAGGGACTTGGAGGATAATTTCACAATAATTCTAATATTTTCATCCGATCTAAATTTTTACTCGACTAAATCGAGTAAGGTATGAATAAGTCCATACTCTACCCATAATAAAGCCTATCTGAAAGGGCTGAAAATTTGGAGAAAATCTAAAACATTTGTGCGCTGCAATCAAGTAAATAATTCTGAGATTTTCTTTGATGAAAAACACACGAAATGACTATTTCAATTCAAGATCAATAAGACAATAACAAATTTATAGAATTTATGGTTGCCATATCATATAACACATTACAACGAGAAATTAAAAAAAATCAAATACGGACTCTACAATCTTGACAAAAAGGACAATTTTCCTATAATTCGAGAGACTATATTTTATATTATTCCACTGAACATCAGCAAGATTTATTTCTAGCAAAAAATCACACCTATGTGATCAATGGAAGATTTATTAACTTTAGTTGGATAATTGGGAAGAAACAAGTTACCTCTGTTAAGTTTTCTTTGTGGTTGATTTTTGTTCACTATCATTGCGACTCTTACGATGACTTGGTACATATCATATCGGAATCTGTCTGTTGCTGGTGGGATTTCATGATTTTCAAAACCATCACAATCTTTACAAGCAGCATTGCATCCTAAATATCTACGCTATTTGTACCATCACAAAATCACAAATCATCGTCGACTTGAATGATATTAGATGGTATACCACGTTTCAGTAGTTGACCCTTTTCATTATATTTATCAAGATCCTTACATGGTTTGGGGAAGACATGTCCCACTGTTCGTCCTTCGACATAAGAACACTGGAAAATATGTTTCTTCTTGTAAGAAAGACCTACTTTCATCTTTTGGAAGCTAACACCCCTCACAGGTATATCTTTGCTGCCTTCAATCCGGACAGGGACTCGAACACCTCGGCCGTATATTCCAATAAAGGTTAGATTGTTCAGTTTTGGAACAGCCTTGGGGTCGAAATATTGATCTGCATGCTCATTGTAGTTTGTCTTGATGATAATCCCTATACGGACATTGTCAAAAGTCAGGTTGCGGTATAAGATGTTGCTGATGTAACCTCCTCGTCCCAAAGCAGTTTTCATCCTTACAGCACGTTTTGAATCCCACACAATCACATTCTCCACTGTAACATTTGAAACACCACCCGACATTTCACTGCCTATTGATACTCCAGCACTGCACAAGCAAGCATTGTTTTCGGTGAGGAAATGAACTTTACCAATGATGTAAGATTTTAGAAGAAAAAAATCACAAAACATAGAATGATTTTTTTTGAATGGACTAAGAATATCAGCCACCTGTCAACGAGCAAGGAAGCAGCATTATAAGTTTAATGTGGAAGTTATTGAAGAGAATTACCTGATCATAGAACGAATGATAGTATTCCGAACCACAATGTTAGTCGATGGGTGGCCATAGGTAATTCCATATTGATCCCATCCACTCTTTATGGCGATTCCATCATCACCCACACATATGTAACAATTCTCTATAATCAAGTCTTCACAAGAATCTGTTCAGATGAAATAAATATTTCAAAAATTAAAAGGGCAACACTGCAAATATCAAATGATTAATGTAAGAGGAGCATTTTTTGATTGAAAGAATAAAATTAGATTTGAAATCATACTTGTTGCAAGGAAATAGGAAAAAAACAATTCTTATAGAAGCTTATAGAAGTACACCCACTATCAACCCAAACCCAAAAGAAATGTTATCTTTCACAGAAAGTGTAATTAATGCACACATTCATTAATCGAATATTGCACTGAGAAGAACTATTCTATACCAAGGGCTTTCTATTATATAAAAAATACATGGTCAATGCATTGAAAAACAAAGAAAAAACCAAAATAACAATGAACAAAAAGCTCAGATCTAAAACTTAAGATTCTCTATGATGATCACATGGCTAATTGGTTATAGCCTTATAGGTATATCCTACATTGATGACATTTCATAATAATGATGATGGTATTTGGAACAAATAAAGAAAAATAAAACTGACCGGGATCTATTCCATCAGTATTTGGAGCTCCATATAGTGGGGCTAAGATTGTAAGATTTGAAATAGTCACATTCTTGCAATCATAAGGATGCAATGTCCAGAAAGGAGAATCCCGTAGAGTTATGCCAGAGATTACTATGTCCCTCGACCACATTAGTTGGACAAGTGGTCCTCTGGTATGTTTGAGCATTTTTAGACGATGCTTAGACCACCAATCTTTACCTTGACCATTTATAGTACCATTATGTCCTGTTATGACTATGTCACTGAGGTTTTGACCATGGATGAAGCTTCCATAACGAGGTCCATCATGTTCCCTTCCATGTCCATATGAAGGCAGTGGAGGCATCAACGGCCATTGTTTTTCATCCTGCATCAAATGAATCAGCAATACAGCATCAGAACAATTTCAAGTTTTTACCAAAAAATGGACATAGATCTCTAGATTTAAAGATCACAACAGACGAATAAAATTTAAATACACACTAAAAAACTCAAGAGATTATCACAGAACATTTGAGTGTATAGATTACCACACCACACATCACAGAACTAACAGATCCACAACTTCATGGGTATATAGATAACATCTGAAGGGTAGGTTTCCAGGTTAAAGGGGAAGGAATTGGTGTGAGCAGCGAATATGTAAAGTGATGCAGAGCAGTGAGAACATCAAATTCATTCTAAAGAAATATATATATATATAGAGAGAGAGAGAGAGAAATAGACTCACATCAATGGCGAGTATTACTGATCCTTCTTCAAGGAAAAGAGTCATATGACTGGTGAGATTAAAAGGCGCAGTGAGCCAAACACCTTTCCCAATGTTGAGTTGTCCTCCGCCCATCTTACGAAACTTTGCTATCTCCTTAATAGCCCTCTCAAACGCGAGAGTGTTCGAGGTCGTCCCGTCTCCGACACCGCCGAAGTCCGTCAGGTTGAAGGCAATAGGACGGAGCAAAGGAACAGGCCTCCTCTTATGTTCTTGCCAAGGAAAGAGAGCCCCACCAATGGCATGATTCACCGATCCCAGCTGCCACATGAAAAGAGACGTGAAGACGAAGATCCAGAGAGATGTGAGTAGTGCTCTGCGGGAAGGAGTGGCTAGTCTTCGTCGAAAACTGGGGGTGGATGAAAATCGGGGTGTCATACCGCCTATAATGTGTCGGGTCTGGTACTCTGATGTCGCCGTCTGTCGCGGTCTCGCGGGAGAGGAAGCACTGGAGAAGAATAATAATAAATATAATATAAATATTAAATAATATATCATATATATAAATTATTTAGAATTTATAAAGACAGTGAAGAAAAGACCTCGGAGCTCGGACGTCCGGGAAAGCGAGTTGCGGGAAGATAGGACAGCTGCCGTCTGCCGGATCGGGGGAGCAAGGGGGATTACAATAATAGGGCATTTATTATTATTATTATTATTATTTTATTTTTGATCTGGATTTCTATATCAGAAACCGTTCGTTTCAGATCTGTTGCCACGTCACGCATAGCACGCTAGACGTCTGCACTTCGACTGTTGAACTCCCTTACTCCATTCCAAAGTCGAAACGACTTAAATCGGAACTGCGGAGGGGGAGTGACTAGTGAGTTATATCACCGGGAGAGAATGGGAGAGGAGAGGAAATTATGCGTGGTGACGGGAGGCCGTGGATTTGCGGCAAGGCATTTGGTGGAGATGCTTCTCAAATCACAGGAATGGTTTGTACGCATCGCTGATCTCGCCCCTTCTATCAACCTCGATATAAACGAGGAGGATGGTGGAGTTCTCAAGTCAGCACTGCAATCTGGTCGTGCCTCTTATGTTTCAGCTGATCTTCGGAACAAGCCCCAAGTTATCAAAGGTATCATATTTTTTGCACCAGTTCTACACTAAAAAATATCATCACATAATGTCAATTTTTTGGGCTTGATTTGAACGTTATCTGTGATCACCGATTTGCAGCTTTTGAAGGGGCCGATGCCGTTTTTCACATGGCTGCTCCAGATTCGTCGATCAATAATTACAAACTTCATTATTCTGTCAATGTTGAAGGTTATTTGCTGCACATATTCAATGGGAATTTCCTTTTTAAGTTACAGCTTTCTCTAATATATTGTTTCCGTTTACAGGAACTAAGAATGTTATTGATGCCTGCGTTGAATGCAATGTTAAGAGACTTATTTATACTAGCTCACCCAGTGTTGTTTTTGATGGTATTCATGGAGTATACGATGGTGAAGAAAACCTCCCGTATCCTGAGAAGGTAACATCAATTCATAATTTCATAATATCACTGTCATTGTGGTCCAAAGAATCTTATGTTTTATGAAAAATATCACACTTGGAATCTTGGTTGATCTGAATCTCATGTTTTTTTCAGTTCAATGATTCATATTCAGAGACCAAAGCTGAAGGAGAAAAATTGGTTATCAAGGCAAATGGTAAGAATGGCTTTTTAACCTGCTGTATACGTCCTAGTAGTATTTTTGGTCCTGGAGATAAACTGTTAATTCCGACACTGGTATCAGCTGCAAGGGCTGGAAAGTCAAAGGTAAAAAATCGTCAGTTTTTCACTTTTGCAATTTCATAATCATACCCTAGTTTTTCTTCATACTCATTCCCCAACTCGAGCATAATCTATAACATTTTTTTTTTTTTGAAGCAATTAAATTTTCATTAGAATAAGGCTAATGCCAAGTTTACAAAATAGAGAATAGAAATAAAAATAGAAGTAAAAAGAAATGAGCAAAATGCTCATTGACTCTCTCCCATTAGCTATGTAGTCTAGTTATACAGTAACTAGATACGCTGCCTCAGAAGGTTGGTCTCCCATACTTCCATCATAGATATCTCCAAAGGGTGACAACAGCTCTTCTTGTAATACACTGAATCAAAGGAGAGACTGATGTCTTTAATGACCTCCTTAAGGACTACCTCAGGAGGCCTACTAATGTGCTGCCTATACCTTTTATTTCTTTCCGTCCATATATGCCATGACAAGCGCCCAATAGCATTCCATATTAACCCCCAAGGGGGGGAGTGGCGCGTAATCTTTTGTGCTGCTTCCGTCAGATCCCCCAATCTAATATCTGGACTTGATTGGGTAGGAACTGGAATATTCATTATTTTCCAGAAAGCGAAATCCAGCTGTTCCGCCAACGAAATTAAGAGAGATCTGGAATAAGAACAGTTAAAGAAAAGATGACTCATAGTTTCATCTTCCAGATTACACAGTAAGCAAGCAGGAGGTACTTGTTAAAGATGGGATTAGTTAATTACCACTTATTACATTACTGGTAAATACGTCTTATAAATTAATTATTGTTTTTTAATAATAAATAAAAGTTTATATTGTATTGAATGAAAGACATTGCCCTGAAATCGAGGAAAATAAATAAAGGGAGATGGGTAAGACCATCGACACTCTCCTATATGGCTTAGGTGGTTAGTGGCCTCAGAAGTTTGGTCTCTCAGAGTTGCATAGTAGTTTCCTCTATTTGTGAGTCAATCCTTCTTGAAGTAACCCATACTGAAAGATTGGGTTGTGCCTCTGATAATTTCTTTAAACAAAGTGTTTGTCGGCCTTAGAGTATGTTGCTTCAGCCTTCTGTTTCTCTTGTTGATTAGGTCCCTAGAAGCAAGGAGGTGCATCTGATTTGCAGAGTCTATGGTTGGCTTGGGGGGATGGTGTTTAGGGCTTTTCTTTTAATATATCCAGGTTGAGAGGATAGAGATGTTATTGCTCCAAAAGGTAGCAGCTACCCTTTTGATGGGGACAACAGTGGAGCTGTGGTGACAAGTGGGAGGTTTTGGTAGGAGAGATTTCTTACCTTTCTGATCATTGAATTTGGCAGAGAGATTCCTTTAGTCGAATATGTATATTTCTCTGCTATGTTCCAATTAACTAATTGCATTCTCCCATCATAAGATAAGTATTTGACATTCCATCGTTACATAAGGTTTTGTCCAGTATGTATATTTCCCTGCTATGTTCCAATTAACTAATTGCATTCTCCCATCATAAGATAATTATTTGACATTCCATTGTTACATAAGGTTTTCAATGGGTTGGATGAGTTTCCAGCATTGACTATAAGACTTCCTTTTCCCAATTATGGGTAGGCCAAGGTAAGTAATTGGGAGTGGTTTTGTTGCGAAGGTTAGGATGGCTTTTATGTCTTCACATATCTTAGAAAAAGTGACAGCTTTTTTGGGTATCTCAAGTCCAGAGAATATGGTGAATCTTGCTAGAATGTTTTTGATAGAGGTAAGTGTTTTGGTGTTTGCCTTAGAGAAAAGGACATCATCGACATAGATGAGATACGATATGGAGGTTGCACCATTCACTTTATAGGTGCAAAAAAGATGATACCTTTGATAACATGGGACTTGTTCCAAAGATCGGCTGAAACATAGGAGGCAAACACCAGATTACAGTGCTGACTTGAGAACTCCACCATCCTCCATATTTATATTGAGGTTAATAGAAGGGGCTAGATCATCCATGAGAACGGACCATTCTTATGACTTGAGAAGCATCTCCACCAAATGCCTCGCCGCAAATCCACATTCTCTTGTCACCACGCAAAAATAAACTGTAGAGTTTTTTTATGAAGTTAATTTTTCATTTGAGAATGTAGTAGAGTATAATAGAAATATAGAATATAGTTTATTATTTACAATAGAATATTTTTTATTATTTACACTATAGCGGCACAATTTAAATGTATTCGTCTGACTGTGTGGCAATTAATGGCCTCCCACCTGACTGTGTGAAAAGTTTTTTTAAGGTCTATTTAAACACCAATAATTAATTTTTAAAATGTAAATAATAATAATAATTAATAATGCAGTAATCATCTAATCTTATCTTCAATACAACAAACTTCTGTGAATGATGTTGATTTATTTTGTCAACTAGTTCATAATCGGCGATGGAAGTAATGTCTATGATTTCACATATGTGGAGAATGTAGCATATGGTCATGTTTGTGCTGAGAGAGCTTTAGCTTCTAGTGAAAATGCAGAAAACGCAGCAGGCCAGGTTTTAAATTTAGCCATTTTTTAATCATTAATCGAATTTCTGATAATTTGAATTTTTTGCCATCTTTTTTTATTAAATTTTTATTTGTAGGCTTATTTTATTACAAATATGGAACCAATAAAATTTTGGACATTCATGTCACAGATCCTTGAGGGCCTTGGATACGATAGGTATTTAGAAAATCGACATTGATTTATTTTTTCCCTTATTTTTATGTATTATGTTTATAATGTGCAATTGCACAGAGTTATGTATCTAATATATTTTTTACTTTATTTATGTTTATTTTTACTTTTTTTGATCTTTCTTCCTTAGTAATCAGTAATCTATTGTAGTAGTGTGCCTGGTGGTTTTGGTCTATTGCGTATATGGAGCATACATAGTTTAAGCGTAAACTCTCTATTTGTAATATTGTGACAATTGACAAATATCTTTTATTTAATTTTTTGATTTTGTTTCTAATGTCAAAATGCTAACTATATAGTTATAATTTATAAATAGTTCTAAAAAGCCCTAGGATGGGGATTTTTTAGAGAACTTTTTATATTCAGGTAATCGGGCAGATTACCCTATTAGTAATTGATGGTGTGCATCCGGAAATGGACGAACACGATCGGATTAGGGTCCCGTTAATCTCTCTCTCTCTAGTGTAGTATCAGTGTCCTCCCTTCGTTCTAGGAGGTTAGTATTTGTGGATCTTCCTCTACCCCTCGAGCTTAGCCGGACCGGGCCGAGATTTGACTGAACAGAGTAACAGACCTGGGGGTGTCTCTGGGCCGCTTCAACGGGCCAGGGGTATCATCAGTACTTCCCCTGATGGGCCTGGTCCGTTGATGCTCCTGTTGGGCTACTCCAGTGGGTCGAGGTATCATCAGTAATATAATAATAGTTTCAAACTTATAATTAAATTTCTTTACCATTCTACAATTATAACTTATAAATTAAAACCCTCTCCCCCTTTTGCCAAGAACCTATTGCCAATTTTGCCGGAGAGGTTGTCCAAGCTCGCCGGAGAGATTGTCCAAGCTCGCCGGAGAGATGCTGCTGCCTCCCTCTCCTTCCTTTATAATATTCTGAGGATATTAGTAAATTACTTACTATTTTTACTATTATACATGCATTTTATAGATTTTACATGTATATTTTAATATAATTACGGAAATATCCTTGGCGCATTGTTGTCCAAGTTCGTCGGAGAGATGCTGCTGCCTCCCTCTCCTTCCTTTATAATATTCTGAGGATATTAGTAAATTACTTACTATTTTTACTATTATACATGCATTTTATAGGTTTTACATGTATATTTTAATATAATTACGGAAATATCCTTGGCACATTTTGTTTTTTGAAACTTAGTTATATACATGCTATGTGTTATTTTTTAAACATGAGAATGATACCAACCACTATTACATAATTACAATGCAGGCCAAGTATCAACATTCCTGTCTCTGTTATGATGCCCATTGCACACATTGTAGAGTTGATGTATAAAATATTCTCTCGATATGGTATGAGTGTACCACAGCTGATACCTTCCAGAATCAGGCTTCTGTCATGTAACAGAACTTTCAGATGTACAAAAGCCAATGATCAACTTGGTTATCAACCTATTGTATCACTTGAGGTTATTTTTTTCTCTCAATGATTTTGGTTTTGCTAATAAAAAATATTGAATCCAATATTAATATCAATTTCAAATGTACACTTGTACAAAATTTTCCCTTTTTAAATATTTGTTTATGAAGGATGGGTTGAAAAAGACAATAGAATCGTATAATTATTTAAGAAGAGTTGAAAAACAGACCAGAACAACATCAAAGGCGTCAGACTACCTAGGAAATGGCAGGGGTATGCATAGTTTTTTTTTATTTCATATCAAATGCTCTCTCTTATCCTGTTCTTAGTTTTGAATTTATTCATGTAGCCATTTTGTTTCCTTGTAGTTGCTGATGTGCTTCTCTGGAAAAATAAGGTGGCTTTTTTTACAGTCTTGTTTTTGGCATTCATTTATTATTACCTATTTGCATCTGGCTTTACGCTTCTCACGGCGGTGTCAAAAATCCTGGGCATCATTACACTGCTCTTGTTTATCCATGCTATTCTACCAGAAAAAATGTAAGTGAACTTTTTTTTATGTCTGAGAATTGATCTTCTTTCAAGGTGGAAATAAATCATTGTACAATATATGCAGATTTAGCTACCAAATTCAGAAAATTCCACCATCATATTTTCACGTAACAGAAGAAGAAGCTCAAAGGGTTGGCCGTTCTATTGGGTCATTGTGGAACTTCTTAGTGGGTGTGTTGAAGTCCATTTGTACAGGAAAGGATGGAGTGCTATTTTTCAAGGTGTCAATTTTACCTAAATCAGAATAATTCATTCATCTCAATCAACATCTGTTTCAAATTATTCCCATAATGAGTGCTATGCTTCCTTTGCATTCAACTTTTTTGCTACCTTTATATGCAGAGTGCTGTCATCTTAGTTATCATCGGTATCATTGCAAGCATGTCTTTGCAAAGCATATATGCGATAGGTGGGAGCCTAAGTTCTTTTCCTCTCCCTCTATACATTAAAAGTTATAATTTTTTCCAATGCTTGAACTGATTACCATTTTACCATCCTACTGTAGGAGTACCAATGGTCTTTGTAGCATTCTATGTATATGATAAATGGGAAATAGAAATTGACAGTCTCCTTGCTAAGCTGTCATCATCATCATTAATGGTAAAGTCTGAAATCATTAACAAGTTTAAGAAGCATTAGCAAAGTCAGGTGCAGAAGGACTGTTCCAAATATTAACAGAAGTGAGTGTTTTTGGAGGAACAAATTTAGCCGATTATTTAAGTTATCTTGGATTTTGATTTCTAAATAAATATCCTTTGTATTTTTCTAAATAATATGATGGAGGGTACTAAATCAGCACATTTAAGTTTGTTTTTCTACTTGATCGTCGCTGGAACATCATGAATTGCAAATAGGAGATTTATAAAAAAAAAGCTTTTAAGGTTGCTCGTCTGCCTTTATTCTCTTTTGTCTTCTTCAAGTTCCTCATGGAGTAGACAAGGGGCATCAATTTTCTTTATTGTCTTGTAGTCTGATGAAAAACTATAGTTTCCATTAGAATGCAATGGTCCTGAATTTACCATTACCAGTGAATCTTCTCTGTCAAAATCGTCACCTCCATCATTCGAATATGCATAACTGGTGGCAAATATTATTTTTTCAACATTTTTTGTTAGCTTGGAATGTTTGATATTAGTTTCTGATATATTTAATACACATATTTAGAGGGATGACTCACCGCATAGAGTTTTGCGAGGGTGTCAATGAAGAACAGATGACACATAGAATGGAGAAGGTTAACAGTTGCCAGAAAGCGGGAATAATCCAGGTTTTTTGCCACTGCCTGTTATGCAAATTGGTTGACTTGAAATAAACCTTAAAAAAAATCACAGCAACTTAGTCTCAACTTCATTGACACGAGAAAAATTGGCAATGTTAATTAGGATGATCAACAGAGTTTTACCTCATAGCAAATCCATCCAATTGATAGAATAATGATCGTGGTCATTGTGTTTGTGAATTTCCGGTATATCTCTAATTTAGTTTTTAATCTCCTTACCTGTTGTCAATTCACAATTTTCATCTGTTTGTGCTTAATACTAACACATTGCACACACACATATGATATATCTTGTATTCTTGTGGTACCTGAAGCTTGTTGAGTGTAGTGGACAGGGAAGTAAAAATCCAGATAATGAAGATTGCATCTAGAAACGACACCGGAAGAACGACTAAAAACCTTACCTTCCCAGAAAGATCACTTGAGGAACCAACACTCTCCACCAATTCATGTACTTGACATGCCAGAAAATAGATTGCTCCAAGCAATACAGTCTTTGAAGTGAAACCACCCAATGTAGGTCTCACAACTCCATATCCCATAGAAACAGCAAGGATGAGTAGGCGTGAGATGGTCTGTTTAATGGCAGAAAATGTGATGACCAAAACAGTAAACCAAATCGGTCTTACTCCATGCTTGTTGAATCCTGAAAATTCCAAATACCTCAACAAAGTCTCAGATCCACTCAATATTATGACAAATGCGATGCAATTCTGAAGTGGAAGAACCTCTTTCCAAAACTTGGCATACTGAAAGAACCAATATGCTCCAAGTATGACAAAAGCAAGAGACATGTACCAGTAGAAGGTCATCAGGGAAGCCATTCTACCAGGTAGATACCCACCTGGGTTTCCCCATACAGTCTTCCCATTTATTGTAAGACCATCAAGTCTCTGATCACAGTAGACGAAGTACAGATTGTACATACCAGTTTTGGTGATCTCAATTGTTTTCGGAGCTAGTGTTCCAACAAGTTCATATCCTTTGAATGTCACACCAAATACTTTTGGCCAATCAGGGTTTGTGGGAGAAGAGTGGTAGATAATTGTATCTTGAACACAAACACCTGATCTAGCCAGATCATATGTGCAACATACTGTTCTTTGACCACCACCAATGCTGTTTCGATCTTCAACATCGAATATGAGTGCTTGGACCATCACACTGTCAGTTTCTTGGATTGCAACTGACCCATCTGGTCGTCTGAATGATATGTTCTCAAACCTGCATTAATTGCATGGGCTTGAATTAATGTTTCACACAAAACAAAAATTGATTCAGAATATTTCATTAGATTGCTAGATTGAAATTAACTACTACCGGATGAAAGAATTCACATGATTTCCAGAGACGTTGTGGTGTGAAAAAGAGTAAAGCCCCTCGTTGCCTCCATGGAATACAAAAGCATTGCCATTTTCAACGAATTTCTGATTCTCGTAAAAGTGAATGGAGGCATCTGAGACCAGGATATGGAGGTGGAAGGAGAATAAAAATAATAAGAAAAGAGAATCCATCAAAATAAATGTTCAGTTCTAGCTGTTGATTATATATCAATGAGATGTTATTAATAAATAAATAGAGAGAAAAATAAATTGGTTGTTGTCACGTCTGAACTCTTATTAATATAAATAGTGAATGGTGGTGGAAATGTGGAATGGAAGTGCAACTAGATCAGGTCAGATGTTTTTTAACAAGATAAACCTAATTATTGCCAAATAAGATTCTAGAAGCATCCAAATTAAACTCAATTTGCAGAGGCTATAAATGAAGAAGAGGATAAAGTCTGATTCAGTTAATTCAGTTGTTTTCTTCTTCTGTAAGTTCACTTTCAATTTTCGTGCATTTCTTCCCAATTGTAAATTTCCCGACCACGAACTCGCCGGAGACGGAAGTTCACGAGTGATTATAATCAGTAATCATGCACAAGCTATTCTTCCCTAATTTGATTGATTCAGGTAGTCTGCTGCTGAATCCTGAGTCCTGACTCTGTATATATATATGAAATAAGAGATTGAGAAAGATAAATAATTATAGAAAATACTATAGTTGAAGATTCAGTATTGGAGTAGCTTGATGGTTAATGAATACTATGAATTGCAAGTAATTTAATGATATCTTAACACATGGTGAACGATTTAGATGAGAAATTGGAAGATTCAATGATAATATCACAAGAAATTTGAATGTAAAGAAGCAAATGGTAATATTCATAAAATATTACATGTAGATCTAATTTTACCGATGCAATTTCACCAAATTTACAAAAATTAAATTTTATGCCTAACAATCTGACATGGTGTTCTGGTTACTTGGTTAAATCCTGTTCTAGTTATAGTAATAAAAATTCTTAGCTTGAGAATTTTGAAATAGCGTATATTTTACAAATTACAATAGAGGGTGTGGGAAAAGAACAATACAATTTACTAGTTACTTTAGACATCAGAACAACATCCAAAACATGCTAAGCATGTCATATAAGCACATAGCTGAGTCATGGCTATGGCACATTGGTCGTTTATGCATGAACACATACGTATGCAGCAGTAACAACAAAAGCAGTCAGTAAAGCCACTGCAACAATTTATTGTTTTCTGGAAGATGATGGTGTTTTCAGGTGGTTTGGCTTGTCCCGAAAATGTAGGAAGATTTTGAGTGGTTGCAATGATGTTGCCAAATCCGATCTTCAATCCTTGTACAGGTAGTACAAGCTCAGGCCCTTTGGAACTACGTATTAGAAGCTTGTTTTTTTTACCCTGTTTAACAATTTGAAATAAAATAATGCATGATTAACATCTAGAACTAAAATATTTCTGAACTATAGTTTTGATACCTCATGTTCTGAAGCGAGGTTCATCTCTTTAATTTGGTACAAAACCATATCACAATACTCACATGTGAGATTTCTCAACTTACTGAGATTTATGACCTGCATGCAAGACACAAAAGTAAAAAATTAAATGGATGATCAATATTGTGCAATGTAAATTATTTCGAGGATCGCACACATCCAAATTCTTATAAGGCACAAACATAAATCCAGGTTTGACAGGAACCTTCTCTTCAAGCTGTTTGCTGTTAGAAAACCATGCCTGAACAGTCAGCATGTCAAATTGTTGCCTAGCAGAAATCTGTAGAAAAAAATGTAGATAGAATAATCAATATACTTCTAATAGTAAATAAAAACTACATTTCCAAATAAAAAATGCTTCATCTGATAAGTAGCAATCATCCTATGAAAATTGAAAAAGACAACAAAAATCCATTTTATCACAACTAAAAAGTCATTCACATATCACAACTATAAGCGAATTTTATATATGTTAATACTATTCAACTACGTGTGAACAAAAGTTAAAATCATACTCTGTCTATAGGAATGTGCTTTGCTCTCTGAACTTTAACTTTAATTGCAAAGTTGCTTAAATCTGGTAAAATACCTTTAACCTTAATAGAATCAGAAAAGTTTCCTTGACATCTTCCAACGATAATCAATGGGCTTCCATGTAAAAGATCAGGAATGGGCAATGGATACAACTAAAAGAGACAGAGTTAATATTTTAATTTATTTCATAATAAAATCAAATAAAATCAATGAATGCATAAAATAAAGTAAGGCCGAATAAATCATGGATGTGAACCAAAAATTTAGAAATTATAATAAAGATTAATTGGGAAAGGCCGAAAGAGTGTATGACACCTCCCGATATAGGGAGATAACCGTGTTAGCTGGTTGGAAGCAAAAACATTAAATATGTGCTTAGCACTAGGCAATAGGAATATATGGGGTAAAAGAAATAAGAGACTGAAAATAATAATTCTTTTACTTGAGAGAGTACATAGATGATGTAAAATCTTTGTTTAATTCTAGAACTAGAAGCCATCTCAGAGGTCACACTTGTGTGTAGATTATAAAGGATATAATTGTAATTATGCTTTACAGGGTGTAATAGTAATACACATCTAGGTTATTATATCATTAATATAAATACGCATTGTAAATTACCATTGTTATCACTCTCTGTTTTTCAATTAAAAATTCGTGTGTATTTGGGGATAATAACTTCTTGTTGATTGCGTCTGGATTGTACCACAGATCATCTTCCATCATTGCGTTCCTGATAATTTCCTTTTCTGGAATGATCAGAGGATTTTGGTTGATTGGAATATCCTAAATGTAAATGTGTACCTACTGCATTCCTCTAAGTTTAGAAAGGCTGAGGTGCATCTAGTGTATCCTCAACTTATTTCTCAATAGAAAATTACATAGTGACGAAAAAAGAGTGTACCTCCAAAATATTATCAAGATGGTCAGAACTGTCAATAGTCATATTGACAAGTAGTGGAGATAAAGCTCGATCAACTAAACTCTGAATTCGACTTTCAACATTTCCTGAATAAAATAATGTGACATCAGTACTAATCACTCAGTGACATTATGTTTCAACAAAAGTTTTTATCCGAAAGTAATCTAATTGCATTATAATAATAATAATAGAAATGCCAAATCATAAAGATGAATCCAAAATGATTATATAACCTGAATCAAATGCTGCATCATATTGCCCCCTTGAAATTGTTGCTAACGTGCGCAGAAAATAATGATTGCAGTACAAACCTGTTAATGAACTTACCGTCGATCATAATTCAAAAAGTGCAATGATGAATAGCAAAAATAGAGAAACTGCGAAAATGAATTAGGAAACAATAATCTAAATAACAAAGATGCAAGACAAGTAAAATTTACCTAAACCTAATGTATGTATTCGAGGGGCTATTGCCCCTCTATTTGCAATACTTATTTTCATAGAAGAACATATACTCCTTTCATCCTCAACAGAGCCATCGGTTATGAGAAAAATATGAGGAACTCGGTCTGTATCATCCAACAACATATCGAGTGCCTTGATAGAAACAAGAAAGCATGAAAAATAATAATATAAACTTAAAATTAAGCATGTTGATAATAGAATTTAAAGTGAAAAACTAGATTGCATCCAAAAAATATCGTAACTTATAATTATAAATAAAACTGAGCATATGAATATCGTAACTAGATTGCATACCTTATTAAGAGGTTGCATAATATTTGTTCCACCACCTGCAACCAAATTCTGATTCAACCATTGTGTAGCATCTTTTATAGTTTTAGTGGTTGCTATCTTCAAAGATGAAGAAAATATCGACATTTTATCATTAAAGGCTATTATACTGAAAGAATCTTCTGAAGAGAACTTTGAGATGGTTGTGGATAGTGCATCAGTAGTACTCTCAAGTGTCATTCCTTGCATGCTTTTACTTGTATCAACAACAAATACAACCTTGTTTCTAAAAACCTGCTGTATATTCCAAATTAAATCAATGAAACAACACATTCTAAAACAAAAGGTAGGAATGATTTCTGCCAGCACACCTTTGCTTCATTGTTATTTCCAGGGAAAAGACTAATGTAAAAAACTTCCCTCTGATCTAAGTCATTCAGCATTGGAGATTGCAACATCACACTTCCAAATATGCTGCCTGAACAAACCTGAGAGAAGATATTTTCAGCTAAATATTTTAAGCACTGCAATGTGGAGGAGGATTTTATAGAGATGATACTGACAGTATATGAGAAGTGAAAATCTCTAGACGACCACTTGAGAAGCTTGGCATCATATGAGAAAAACAAACTTCCCGATTGACGACTTGTTTCCTGAAATTGTGGAGGATCTTATCTTAATTGTCAAAGAAAAAAACAAATAAAAATACCTCCGCCATCGATTTAGAAATCACCTTTAATGCATGGCTTGTGGCTTTGCATATGACTTCCATTGCAGTGCCAGTGTTGAGGCACAATTTTATTTTTTCTTTTCTTGCAACATTTTTGACTGGATTGACAAACTCTGGAAATTTGAAAGGTATTTTGATAGTGAACTCGCCATCTTTGTAAAGCATATTTTGTACCCAGGAAACTTTTAGTGAAATCATGGAACCTCCACTGACCTTAGAATTTAGAATCAATATAAATAAAATAAATAGAAAAGCGTCAAGTGATAAGAAATATGAAGAAGGCGAAGAAAAACAATAGCAAGAAGTGTTCAAACACCAGATCAAGACACATAAATATTTACCTTAGGTATGATTAAAGAAAAAGTGTGAGGCTTCAAAAAACATCCATATTCCTTATTTGTCTTCTCTAAAGACTGTTCACTTTCAATATTGACAATTTGTGTAGAATATGATTGTTTTGAGACATCAGCCTCAACACCAAGAAGTGAACCCTGTTACCAAATCATATAAGAACTGAAATGAATTAATGATAAAAGTGGAGAAACAAAACATGCAAAACAGTCCATTTCCAAACACTTAAATCTTTCTAAAACCACTCTTTAAATAGTATCAATACTGATATAAAATTCTTCTTATATTTTTTAATCACCGAAACTAATTTACTAGCAATACATCAGGTAAAAATAGGGTCAGTTTCATATGAGAACCTTCTTTTGAGAACTTTAGAGATCCTCGTCCTAACCATTCATTTATTTTCAATTTTAACCTACATGGGTCAAAGTAATTTATTCGAGATTATTGTCAATATATTATTATTTGTGATTAAATTGAGTGTTCATTGTATATTCAATGACTAGGATCAGAGATCTCATTTAGTTCTCAAATAATGAGTATTCACCTAAATTTCGCCCGGTAAAAATATCAACAAGAGATAGAGCAATTGGATAATTTATAGACTCCATTTACGGTAGTTATTTATAGACCACTTGACATCTCAAACTGCTAGTATTAGAATTTATTAATATGATTAGTTAAAATTAATTTGTAATAACAAATTCCAACAGTCTCTTATTAGTTATTATATAGATTACACTACACAGAACCTCCAGATGTATAAATCACTCCAGTAAAACTGTTCAAATTAGAGAAAAGATTCAAACTTTATGCGTTTAACAAGCTTAATTGCCCTCGATCTATATATTTTCAACTTAAAAAACTAGAAGCAGTAGTAGAAATTTCCGATACCTGTTCCCCCATAGGAATCACAATGCGGCAATCGCAGCTTCGGCTCCCCATGACACAATGAACCCTCCAAGATCCCGTTAGCGTGACCAATGCAGAATCCAAACAACACTGAATATCCAACCCTATCTCATTCATCTGGAGAGGAATCAGCGCCGGTGGGTTCATCCGGCCATACACATGCGGCTGGTAACTTGCATAATCGGGATTATCAACAATTGAAGGATCGTATATGACAGAGTAAAGCATCGGAGAATTGGGACGGAGTTCTTCCGGCAAATAAGATAATTTGGTCGATTTGTTCATCCCGATCGGGGGTTTGGGTGGGTTAACCAGATCGTTGCTATAGCACACTCTCCTTGAGAGCCTCATTCCTTCTTCCACCGCTTTCGTGAACTCCTCCATTGCTCGTGGAACTGACCACTTCCGAGAGAGACGCAATAAGAATGCGACTGGTTCGAATGCAAGTAGAACGAGCTCACTCAAAGCTTAAAATCAAATCCGTTGGGACTTGAGGACTGTTTTGTAAACATTAACAGGGATTAAAAAAAAATTCAGGACTTATATTGATATATTCACATTATTATTGTTTTTATCGATGTATCTTCTGAATTTCTGATCCAATCAGTTCATTCAATTGTGGTGACATGGAAGAGATGGGGAGAGAACAAATGGTCCATGATTATTGATTCTAAAAGGACCGTTGGAAAATATTTAAAAAACAATTTTCAGCCTTTACCCGCTTAAATTTAAAAATTCGAAATTTTAGCTAAATTTGTGCAAAAAGAATTTCGTTCCATACATCAGGAATGCCTGGAAGGCACCAATGGAGGCAGTCATGAGTAGCAACTTTAGATCCGAATTTAGAAATATGACTTTCATCTCTTAGCTTGGAGAATGCTGTTACATCCAAAATCTTCACATCGGTACCATGGACAGCAGTTTCGACTGGTGCATCAAGCGAACCATTCTGAGGAAAGACACGATACCCGGAAGTAAGCGGTGTAGTGCTATCGCAGCTCCCTCCAGTATTCCAATCTCCATCGACGAAATGTCTTGGAGATTTGGTCCTGAAAAAAGCCTTCAATCTTGGATGATGAGGGAGCTGTGAATTCACCCATTTAACTATATTGTAAACTGCGAAATTCCGAGCGCCTGATATGTTTAAAAGATTTTTATCTTTAACAGGTGATCCCATTGCGTACAGAACCCATCGGTTTAAATTCAGCTTTCCCCTGTTCCAATGGTGACCAGTGTTCAGCACTAAGACATCAAACATATGGAGATAATGCTTCAAGAATGTCACAGGTTGATCAAGATGCATTGCAAAGTAACCATTCTTTGGATTTGAAGAGTTCAGAGCTTCCAATCTGCAGAGACTCACAGACCAATAAAAAAGAATGGTTGTATTGGTCTTTCGAAATCGATAAGCATAGCCATCGTTTCGAATAGCAGGTGGTGGTCTCACAAGACCATACTCTTTTGTGACATCTTGTACATTTGATTTTAATCTTCTACCACCTGTAGCCATGCACATCAGAGACTGAAACTGCTGCCTTCCCAGTGAATCCCCCACAAAAGCTATGGTCTTATCTTTCATCCTTGAATTATAAGATGGCAAATTTCAAACTAACCGCAATCTACATATGCATTTGTAAATATTTGTAGCATACCTTTTCAGGAATGTTTCTCTATCGAAGTCTGGCATGTCGCAATTGTCTGGTACCCATTTGAAACCCTCATAGGAGAAGTCCTTTCTTTTCATTAATCTGCAAGCCCACATTGGAGACAACCATTGTTTGCATTGGAAACCAGAATAAAATGGTCTTTTCTTATCAGCAACCCATTTTCCTTGTGCAAAGTTACATACTACACACAAAATAAACTGTTAAAAATAGAATATACATTAGATTGGTAATTTATTAGGTTATAATGTTATATATTAGTTCTAAACATAAACAATACCTAAAAAATTATTTTTCTAACTATGCAGACCTACCTTTCTTAACTGTCGGCTTTCCAATAAAAACGCCTGGAACTTGTTCAGCCTGATCATTTCTCAGAGCTGTCGGAGGTGCTGAAGTTACATTTGAATTTGGAACTTGTTTTTCCTTATTCGTAGAAGGCCCTATCAATGTTGTATTCCATAGATTTGGAGCCAACGATTTCTTTTTTGTCGAAAAACTTTGGGAATATTTCTCTATACATGTAAATTAATTATTTAGTAAATTTATGTAGAGACAGTAGAGAAGGTAACTCGGCTAAGTAGAAGAAAGAAGACTCACCTTTGGAATGAACCCTGAACTGTTGCTGTGAAAGGGACATATGAGTTGTAGACAATGGATTTCTCTCCCATGCCCAGACAAGGATTGTGAAGATAATAACAGATATGGTAAGGAAATATTGTTTACCTCTCACTCCACTAAAAGCAAACAAATTATTCATAATATTTATCGAGACTTGAATACTTGATCGATAATTTGATGCAGTGAGAATCTAGGAGACCAATTGGCAATTGCTAACTCTTTCTGGAGTTCTGGGAAGATCTAGGAGACCGATTGGCAATTGCTAACTCTTTCTGGAGTTCTGGGAAGATCTAGGAGACCGATTGGCAATTGCTAACTCTTTCTGGAATTCTGGGAAGATCTAGGAGACCGATTGGTAATTGCTAACTCTTTCTGGAGTTCTGGGGAGGTCATCATCAATCATCGAAAACATCCTAATAAATAAATGATTCCGACAGAACTTAAAACTGAAACAAGATAGAACAAGCGGATGTTAGTCGCTAGATCTGGACAATAAAAAAAAGAGCAAAGTAAAATCTTTTTTATCGATAACATGCATGCAAGATTGCAAGGTACTATTTTTTATTATATGAATAGAAAGTTGCATGTGATAAAAACATTGTATCGAACACCCTACCTGCCAAGATAGCTTCTACTAACTCTGGATGATCATCTTAGTCGTCTTATTTTCTTCTCTAAACCTTTGAAAAATACCTGTTTTGCCTATTCTCGAATTAAATTCTCAAGAATCCGAGATGAATGAGGAAGATCGTAGCAACAACTCAAAGGTCAAACCCTACCAAGTTCCATTCCCAAGATATCGATTGCATCTAGAAGTAGAAAAGGTGGGTTAATTTCAATGAATTGGGTAAGAGAGAAAATCAAACAACCCATTTGAAAATCCCAATGAAAACAATAGATATAGATTCAATGATCAGAATTGAGGAACACCGACCATTAGCAAGAAGCCAAAAAGGGGAAAACACGTAAACCAATTAAAAACGATAGTGCCTAATGCTTTCTATATAGTTTCTATTATTAAGACCCTAATTATCATTATAGTTATTTAAAACGTTAATTATATTGTTCAATTGGCTTTATTTAATATTTAATGACTTTCCCGGTACATTAATTGCAGGCCTGAACCAGATTCTTTCGGTCTATCGAGTCTAGATTCTTTTGGGTCAGCGTTCATTGAATGAATTCGACTCACCAAAAAAAACATAAAAGGTAATATATATTAATGAAGTGATTCAAAAATCACATCTACAAAGAGTCCTACATTATAAGAGATGATTTTTATTTTGCAGTAGAAACGATGTGAATAATCACTTACGAGTAGTGGATCGAAAGAATAGAGTTTTCCCTTAGAAAAGAAAAAGATGTCTGGAGCACACCAGGGTTTTTACACTTCCCATTATCCTAGGCCAACTACGTAAGAACGATAAGACATTATTCGTTTTAAAAAACATCGAGTCAGTTCTCGAAGATTATTGAAGGTCAAACGATCGTAAGATCAAGTGACTGAATCAATGCGGAGAACGTGATGTGGGTCACATGTGATCACTTTTTCTTTTTGTTTTAAAATTTATATATTACCAGATAGTTTTAACTCAAAAAAAAAAAATCGACACGACGAGAACAAAAGGGCTGGATTCGGACTCATCCGCATTTTTAGCCCCAATCCAAATTTATAATATTGTTTAGTTTTTTAAATAAAATTAGTTTGACCCATAATAAAAACCTGAGAATTTCTTATTCATGTTTTTTTGTTAGAGAAACTAAATTGAAAAAATCTCATAAAAAGATACGAGATTAAAATAAAAAATAACTCGAAAGATTCTGAAGAGAAAAAAAAGAATTTTATTTAGTTCATATCTTTTTCAATGAAAATACAATCAATCAACCTATCTTATTTGAGAGTTTACAAAGAATATTAATAAGATTTTGCATGGATAGATAAAATGAAAATGTAAAGTATCTGATTGCAAACCATAATCTGGGTGTGCATCTAATGAAGAAGAGCAAGTCTGTCTACCGGAATGCATTCCGGTGGAAATGAATAGATGATGGTTGTAATCTGGAAAGTGTAAGGTAATTAAATCTGTGCATAAAGAATTTTGTTCCACTCGTCCGGAATACCAGGAAGGCACCAATGGAGGCAGTCGTATTTAAGGACGATTTTAGATCTGAATCTGGAAACGTGTGCTTCATCTCTCAACTTGGAAAACCCAGTAATATCCAAAACCTTCACGCCGGTACCTTTGGCAGCCTCCACGACTGGAGAATCTTCGGAAACATTCCAGGGAAAAACCTGGTTACCTGATTCAAGCGGGATGGTACTGTCGCATCTTCCTCCGGTGTCCCAATCTCCATTGGCGAAATGTCTGGGTGATAACGTTCTGAAGAACACTTTCAATCCAGGGTGTTGTGGGAGCTGTAAGTTCAGCCAATTAATCACGTTGGTGACTGCAATGTTCCGAGCATTGGCCACCGACAGTTTTTTTTTATTAATCGGCGTTCCGTTCAAGTACAAAAACCATTTGTTGCGATCCAACTTCGCCTGACCCCAGTGGTGCTTTGTATTCAGCACTAACACGTCGATCTTGTGGAGATACTGTGTCAAGAACTTCTCCGGCCGATCGAGATGCATGGCGGAGTAGCCGTTCTCTGGATCTGAAGAGTTGAGAGCTTCCAATTTGCAGAGACTTACAGACCAATAAAACAGAATGGTCGTGTTGGTTCTTCCAAATCGATAAGCACTGCCGCCGGGGAGAAATGCATGACGTGGTTTGACAAGATCGTATTCTTCTCCGACGTCTTCTACATCGGAATCCAATCTGCTACCTCCGGTAGCCATGCACATCAGAGACTGGTACTGCTGTCTTCCCAATGAATCCCCCATGAAAACTATAGTCTTATTCTTCATCCTAATCGGCCAAAATACCAAATCAAATCATTACATATATAACTAATAACAACACGGTTTGATATACATTCCTTTAAGACAAAACAAACCTGTTTAAGAAGTCTTCGTTGTCGAATTCCGGCACATCACAGTTGTCTGGTTTCCATCTGAAACCCTCGTAGGAGAAATCCGTTCTTTTCATCAACCTGCAATTCGCCATCGGCGACAGCCATTTCTTACAGTCGACGCCGGAATAAATCGGTCTTGTACCATTGTCCGGTACCCATTTCCCGACCGCATAGTTGCAATTATTACCTTTTAACAAACCAAAAAATAGATCTTTTCAATTTGATGAACAGAAGTATAGAAACCAAAATCCCGTTAGTTAATTAGTTAATAAACTAACCTTTATTTGATTCTGAATCAAGAGAAGGAGGAGAGGAAACTGGTTTTGGGTCTGGAAGAAGATGCTGTTCTTCCAGGTCATTTGAAGCATGAGGGGTGATGGTGGTGCCGACATGGAATTGTTGCTTTGATGGGAGTTGGATTGTAATCTTCGGAGTAGTATCCCATCCCCAAACAAAGATGACTGTAATGGTGATTACAGATATTGTAAGAAAAAATGGATGACCCCTTACTCCTCCATTAAACCTGCTTGATTTCTTCATGGAAAACAAAAAAAAAAGATTTTTTCCTCTCCTGGAATTGAACAAGAACAGTGTAATGAATCAATCCTCCCTCCAAAATCCAAAGGTGTTCAAAAAAAGAAGTTAAAGAGAGACGACAAGTGAGAGATGAAGTACCTTAAATTATCAATCTTGGTCAATTTCCATACGCTGGCTGACTGTTACGACAGAGATGACTTTTTCTCCTCTCTTTTTCATCACTGATCTATCATCTATCTCCCTCGGATAGTCGGCATTGGACAATTTCTTTATTTTATTCATATTGTTGTCCATCTAACGGTTAGATTATATGGGTTAAGATAATCCAACGATTGTCATTTTTTTTCATTTCTTATACATGAATGAGACTTACACGTTTCTCCCAAGGAATAATTAATGCTCATTAGTCATTGCCCATTTCTTACCAAGAAATATAAAGACACACGGTCACACACCAGCTAAAAAAGAAAAAAAAATGTTGAAGATATCTATGAAAAAAGTATGAAAGACCAATCTTTTGAGACAACGTATCTAGTTACTATATAATTAGGCTACAGAGCTAATGAGTTTCTTGTTTGTTTATTTTTACTTCTGTTTTTATTTCTATACTCTATTTTTTTTGTAAATTAAACATTAACCTTATTTTTTAAATGAAATTTAATTGGTTAAAAAAAACAGCCAAAAACAAGTTTCAAATTTTACATAAAATTATAATTACGTACACAAGAATATTAGATTTAGGTAGCTAATTAAGATCGTAGGACACACCACACCTGAGTGGTTGTAAACCATGGAGAAATGAAATTGTAAAAGAAAATGACAGACACGATTGATGAGAGAATAATTTTAATTTATTGATTGATTGACATTTGATGTATACATATACACAATATATATTACTGTTGTCTGTATATACACAATATGTCCTAATATATAATTTTAGAATAAGTTTGTTATAAACACCGCAAAATAATATTATATTTGTCTAAGGTGTTTATAAAAAACTAATATAATTTATTAAGAAGATTAAAATTCTAAATTTTCTGACATCTTAATAGTTATTTTTTTTTGTAAAATCAAAATAGAACCTCGTCGAACAAGGGTTAAGGATCTAAGGTTAACCCTGGAACAACCATAGTTCTGTACTTATTAATGATTTAGAGTAGTATTAAGGTTGGATAGTTCACGGGCCCACAAGTTATTTATTAGTTGTAGTAGTAGTATTACATGGTCCCATACTTTATAAATTATTAATGATTTGTCATTTAACGGGTAATCAAAGCTTAAGTAGTTAAATGTGATGTCAGAAAATTGGGATGGTCCATCGTTGTTAATTGGGCCCATGCTCGGGCCGAAGCATTAAATTACCTAAAAATAATTGAGGATTTAAAGAAGATTGGGACGGCCCAGTTGTCCATCTTTGTTAATTGGGCTCGTGCCGAAGCATTACATTACCTAAAAATAATTGAGGATTTAAGGAAGATTGGGACGGTCCAGTTGTCCATCTCAGTTAATTGGGCTCATGTTCGGGCCGAAGCATTACATTACCTAAAAATAATTGAGGATTTAAGGAAGATTGGGACGGTCCAGTAGTCCATCTCAGTTAATTGGGCTCATGTTCGGGCCGAAGCATTAAATTACCTAAAAATAATTGTGGATTTAAGGGGTTTTACTTTTAAACAATAAAATTAATAACTATAAATTGAACTTTAAAATGATAAAATTATTACAAATTATCTACAATCTAGAGTGTCAACTAAAACTCGACTCTCATAGTCTCGTAAGTCCAACGAACCGAATTGATAATAATCATCGAATAAATTATAAGAAAATTTAAATGTAGATATATATATATAGGAAAAACATCTGGCACGGCCCGTCCGCACCGTGCGTTCCCCTCCTCGATCCGTACGGTTCCGGTTCCGATTCCGATTTCGCGTCGTTCCGATTCCGATTCCGCGACGTTCCGATTCCGCGTCGTTCCGATTCCGATTCCACGGCGGTCCGATTCCGCGTCATTCCGATTCCGATTCCGCGGAACCGCGATCGAGTTCCGCGGAACCGCGATCGAGTTCCGCGGAACTCGCGATTAGTTCCGAGGAACAACGGCGAGCCATCACAATGAAAAGCTCTTCTATTTTGTTGAAATACGGTGAACATTCCATAAACCTTATTGATTCCCCTGGACACATCGACTTCTGCAGCGAGGTGTCCACTGCCGCCAGATTAAGTGATGGGGCTTTGGTTCTGGTTGTTTCCGTCGAAGGTGTTCATATCCAAACCCATGCTGCTCTCCGTCAGGCATGGATTGAGAAGTTGACTCCTTGTCTCGTCCTCAACAAGATCGATCGATTGATCACAGAGTTAAAGTTGAGTCCGATGGAAGCCTATATGAAATTACAAAGGATTATTCACGATGTCAATGGAATTATCAGTGGGTTTAAATCTGTCAAGTACCTCTCTGATGTGGATCTCTTCATCACTGGATCCAGCACTGTAGGAGAAGAATTCGTAGAGGAGGAAGACAATGAGGCAGATACGTTCCAGCCACAGAAAGGAAATGTGGTCTTCGTCTGTGCGCTAGATGGTTGGGGATTCGGCATTGCTCAGTTTGCAGAGATGTATGCATCAAAATTGGGTGCGAGTTCAACTGCTCTGAATAAAGGTCTTTGGGGTCTGCGTTATTTCAACCACAAAACCAAGATGATTGTTGGGAAAAAAGCAATTGAGGCTTCCAGTGGTGGAAAAGAACACCAACCGATGTTTGTGCAGTTGGTACTCAAACCGAAAACCAACCCACCGATTCCGCCTCCGGCAACTAAGATCTTTGGCTTCTTCGCAGCAAGATTCGTTTCCGGCACACTGCCAGTGTCAGAGGCCCTCACTATCGCGATTTCGGTTCCGGTTCTGCGAAATCGAGTTCCGCAGAACCGCGATCGAGTTCCGCGGAACTCGCGATGGGTTCCGCGGAACCGAAATCGCAGTTACTCTGTTGCGGGACCGAAATCGCAGTTACTGACAGTATCTCACATTACTCTGTTAGAGGTAGATTGGCCATCGGTAGATACGTTGGCTTGGAGAGGAGACGACCGTGGATGTGGAATCGCAAGGCGGAGGGGGCAGGTACCGTTTTAGGGCACCGTGCGATCAGGGTCGTTCCTGATTTTTTCTCTCTATATATATATAGTTGTCATCTAAAGGGGAGAAGCATGATGAGATAGACTTCGAGTTCTTGGGGAATTCCAGTGGTCGTCCATACACACTTCATACTAATATTTTTAGCCAGGGCAAAGGTAATAGAGAGCAACAATTCAACCTCTGGTTTGATGCCCGCCTTAACTTTCATACCTACTCTATTGTCTGGACCCCTTCTAATGTCATGTAAGTCATTACGAAACACATCATGAAATACTTTCCATAAATATATAGTTGTTTAAAATGATTTTTTCAATTGAAAATGATCAACTTACTTTTTTTTTCTTCTCTTAATTGAATTTTGTTACAGTTGGTATGTGGACGAGATTCCCATAAGAGAATTCAAAAACATGGAGAGACAAATAGGAGTGCCATATCTGAATTCCCAACCTCAAAGACTCTACTCGAGTCTATGGAATGGAGAGGGTTGGGTGACGAGAGGTGGCCTTGTGAAGACAGATTGGTCCTTAGCCCCATTCACGGCTTCTTATCGAAACTTCAATTTTAGGACAATTGACAAGCTCTCCTCCCCTACCCTAGACGCTGCTGGGATGGAGAAGTTGAAGTCGGTGAGGGAGAAATATATGATCTACGATTACTGCAAGGATTCTAAAAGGTTTCCACGAGGACTCCCATCTGAATGTGCCGTAGTATCATAAACTACATACTTTTAATTTATCAAATCACCAAAATATCTAGCTTTGCCTTTGTATAACGCACTATAAATTTTAAACATTTTAAAATAGTTTATTGAATAGCAGATCGATTGTTGTAAATAAGCAATTTACAATGATATATATATAAGAATATAACTGAAATACAGGGTAAATAAGCAATTTACCATAAGAAACAAGCTTAAGACTTAAGTGTAATATAAATAACCCAAGTGTTATGACAAAACAGAATTAACTGTTTTGTTATAAACTAACAGAGTTTCATTTATAAAAGTTTCAATAAACGTTAATTGGACCTAAGCGCAATTAAAAGAAACTAAAGGTTTTTGTGATATAACTGAGATTCAGAAATACAAGGATTAAAGCGTAAAAGTTTCAATTATTCAGTTATAATTAACTTGAGGATTGTTATGCAAATAACGCAAAATAAATCTGGTCAAATGGACCTGATTGACGTTACTAATAGTTTTGTGTACTTGTGTAGAATTGTTACAGCTAATCGGGTTAGATCACAAACGGACTCGAATCAAGATCCAGCCCAAATGAATTAGAGTTAAATTAGTTATTTATTTTAGCTGTTAACAGTCTTGTAATTAGTATAAATAAAACGTGATTAAGAGTTAAAATGACTAAATGTTTTTACAAGTTAATCAATACAAAAAAAGATTAACTAAAGATACATTTTTCACTTCCACCCCTCTTTTCTCTCTTTCTCAAACTCGTCCGGTAGTTAAGTTAGGTTTTCCCCAAACGCGATTGGACGGAAAATCCTAACGTCGATCAGCTTCTCCGGCGGACAGAAACCTTCCAAACTCTGGGAAGGTCTCACATTGTTGTCGGCGACGCCTCCTGAACGTTTTTTTATCATGGTATCATCGGTACACGCTCCTGGCGATCTTCCCCTGGTCAACAGACCACGCACTTCCGCTCACTCACCGCCTGATCGCCTTGCTGCCTCATCTGCCCGGCCAAACAATCCAATTCTAACGCCGGCAGCATCACACCATTCGTCATCCGGTTCAACAGGAAAATCAAAAGCAAATGACCTTGAAAAAGGGTTATACAACAGTTCTTTTTTTAAAAGATTAAGAACTGAAAGGTATGTCTCTCCATTACAGGACCCAGAGTCCCCATTTTTTCTAACCTCCGGTGATCATCCGGGGGCTATCTTAGTACCTGATAGATTGGTTGGAGAGACCAATTATATCACTTGGGCTAATGGTATAAATGTATCATTAATGTTAAGAAGAAAAGAATTCTTTATAAATGGACAAATTAAAATGCCTGAGGATATCAACAGTAGGGAATACAATATCTGGAAAATAGTAAATGGATTGGTCTTAGCCTGGATTTTAAATTCAGTTTCCCCTTCAATTCAATCTATATTAATGTACACAAACAATGCACATCAAATATGGTTGGATTTAGAATTTAGGTATAAACAAGGTAATGCCCCCAAGATCAATCAGATTAAATACGAGTTGTGCTGCCTACAACAAGGAACACTATCAGCATCTGAATTTTATGATAAATTCAAGTCAATTTGGGATCAACTAGTCCAAATTGATGAAATAAAAGAAGAATTTTGCAAAGTATGCAAAAAGGTATATCTTAAAAAGGAAGAAAATGATATGATCCACCAATTCCTCCTAGGCCTTAATGAGAATTTTTCAATTTAAGAACTCAAATTTTATCTCTAGAAAAACTACCCAATACGAACAAGGTTCTTGGGCTAGTCGTACAAGAAGAAAAGCAAAGGTCCAAATTTAGAGGTCAAAATACTGAAAAAATAGAGTCTTCATTTTATGCCAAGGACAAGAACACATCTGAGAAAACAAAGATCATGTATTCCAAGAATGGAAAGAAGTTAGACACAAGGTTTTATTGTGATAATTGCAAGTACTATGGTCACACCCGAGAAAAATGTTACCATCTAGTTGGAAGACCCAAGGATAAAATGCAAAAGAAATATCAGGGAAAGAAGAACCAACAAAATACTGAAAATTCAGAAGTTGCAAACCAAATCACTTTTACAAACAATCAACAACAACTAGTGTTTAGCTAAGAAGAAATTCAGCTTTTCAAAGAATTGATTTCTTCAACAAAAGCAAACAATTCTGGTAATAATTTATTTTTTTCATTTAATACTATCTCTCATATTGATAAATGGATAGTAGATACGGGGGCATTACAACACATGACAGGTAGTATGCATCTCTTCACTAAGCCCTTAATCAAAGAATTTAACCATTTTGTCATCATACCTAGTGGCAAAACACTTATTGTTAAGGGGATAGGATGCATTAAAATTTCAGAAAACCTAACCCTTAAAAATGTATTACATATCCCTGAATTTAAGGTTAATCTAATAACTATAAGCAAATTAACCTTAGACAATGACATTAAAGTCATTTTTGATGATCATTGTTTTGAGTTTCAGGAAAACAAATCCGGGAGAGTGATTGGCAAGGGTGAATCAAGCAATGGGCTATATTTCTTCGCCCCCATCTCTTCCTAGCCAATTCAGCCATTGATTTCAGAACTTCGCACCATAGATTGGGGCATATATCTTCAGAAAAGATGAAAATTTTAGCCTCCAAGTACAAGATTAAGTACAAAAACAATAAATATGATTGTAATAAAAATAATGATTGTAATAGTAGTATGAATTCCGTTTTGAATAAAGATATTGTATTGAATGATAAAAATATTGTTTTGAATAAAGAGGATATTTTGGCTAAAAATATCATTTCAAATAAAAATTCGATTCCTCTTCAACAAAAATCTGTTATAAATGAAATTAAAACCATTCAATATAATTGTGGAATATGCCCACTTGCAAAACAGGCAAAGCTCAAATTTGCCATTAGTACCTCAAAGTCAAAAAAAATATTTGAACTCATCCATATAGATATATGGGGAAAATTTCCAATCATGACACATGATGGGTTTAGCTACTTTCTAACCATAGTAGAAGACTTAAGTAGAGGAACATGGATATACTTAATCAAAAACAAATCAATGGCAATAGATTGCATTGAAAATTTCTACAAAATGGTAAAAAACCAATACAACACTAAAATTAAAGTAATTAGGAGTGATAATGGAGGTGAATTCACTTCAAATAATTTTAGGAGAATGGCTGAGAAACATGGAATAACTCAGCAATTCTCATGTCCCTATACTCCTGCCCAAAATGCAAGAGTTGAAAGAAAGCATAGGCACTTATTAAATGTAGCAAGAGCCCTACATTTTCAAGGAAATATTCCACTACAATTTTGGGGAGAATGCATATTAACTCCAGCCTACTTAATCAATAGAATTCCTGCTAAATGTATTGATAATAAAACACCTTATGAGATCATTCATGGAAAAATTCTAGATTATGAGAATTTAAGATCTTTTGGTTGTTTGTGCTATGCTTCAACAAATCAAATAGAGAATAAATTCTCACCTAAAGCTTTTCAAGGTATTTTTTTAGGATACCCAAAAGGAGTAAAAGGGTATCTAGTACTAAGAATCTCTGATATGAAGATATTCATATCTAGAAATGTTTCTTTTAGGGAGACTATATTCCCATTCAAAGATAACATAATTTCAGAAAATGATGAAGAATTCATCAAATTTCAAAAATTCTATAAAAATGCTTTTTTATTCCATGATGATTCAAACAAGACTTGGTATGATTTTAAAAACTACAACCAAGATAGAAACAAAACAGGGAACACTAATTCCCACAAAAATAACAGATCACAAGGAAAAGAGCAAAATGCTGAAAAAAATTCAGAAAAAAGATCAAATGAAGATCAACAAAATCTAGAACAATCTAGATTAGCAAACTCAGATACAAATGTGAATAAACATAAAGAAAGTATCACAATGAGTAAAAACATTTCAAAAACCATTGTTGAGCCCAATCATAGCCAACAAAGTACAAAAAATACTGAAAATTATCAGATTAGTCATGAATCTGAAAATATTCAAAACTACATCATTTCTGAAAATTTTCAGAGTACAGATGAGAGAACACAAATAGAACAAACAGAAAGAGTCTACATTCTTGAAGATTCAGGAGAACAATATGAACAACACCAAGCTGTCCCTTGCACAATTTGAGAAAAACCCCTGGAAATTGATAAAAACAAAACAACAAAAACAAGAAGGGTGATACATATACCTAAAGCATATAAGGATTTCTTTCTTGAAAATGATAGTGAATATGGAAACAACAAAAAAGGCAAATACCCAATTTGCAATCAAGTTTCATACCATAAAATAAACATAAAACATAAAAAAAATTTAAATCAAATATCATTTGGCCTCTCTAACGCCCCATCCACCTTTATGTGATTGATGACCATGATATTGCGCCCAGTCTTAGGGGGATGAACCCAAATCATATTCAGAGGCTTCTAAAAACCCAAAATGGGTAGAAGCAATAAATAAAGAGATGGAGGCACTCCACTCAAACAAAACTTGGTCTTTAACCACACTTCCTCATAATAGGAAAGTTGTAGGGTCCAAATGGATTTACAAAATTAAATACAAACCCAATGGTGAAATAGAAAGATACAAGGCTAGACTTAGCTAATTAAGGGTTTCACTCAAAAAGAAGGTTTTGACTATTATGAAACCTTTGCCCCAGTAGTAAAAATGACTACAATTAGAACAATAATTGCAATTTCAGCAATTAAAAAATGGAACATCTATCAATTAGATGTGAACAATGCTTTTCTCCATGGAGATCTCCATGAAGAGGTATATCTCAAACCTCCACAAGGACTCCTCAATGAAGGAGATAAGAGGGTTTGCAAGTTAAACAAATCTTTATATGGTTTAAAGCAAGCTTCTAGGAATTGGTTTGCTAAATTAAAAGGAGTACTTTTTGAAATGAATTTTTCACAAACACAATCTGATTATTTATTGTTTGTTAAAAATAATAATGAAAACATAGTATACTTGTTAGTATATGTGGATGATATTATTATCACAGGAAACAATGAAACAAAAAAATTTCTAATAAAGAAAAATATTGTAAAAAAATTTAAGATCAAGGATTTATTAGGAAAACTATCCTATTTCTTAGGGATTGAAGTCTCATATCCATCAGATGGCATATACTTATCTCAAAGAAAGTATGCACTTGGCATCCTAGAAGAAAGTGGCCTCATGATGCAAAGCCATCAAAAATTCCAATGGAAAGGCATGTAAACCTAAGAAATTAAAAGGCTAAGGTTTTAAAAGACCCAACCTTCTATAGATCACTAGTGGGTAAACTAATATACCTAAATATCACTAGACCTGATCTAATCTTTTCTGTCCACTGGTTAAGTCAGTTCATGGGAAACCCAAATGAGGTTCACCTCCAAGTCTTATTCAAAGTAATAAGAGATACCTAAAGAATGCTCCTGGACAGGGAATATTATACAAGAGCCAAAATCAAATGGACCTCCATGGTTATTGTGATTCAGATTGGGCCTCTTGTCAAATCAGTAGAAAATCACTATCAGGATATTGCATGTTCTTAGGGGCATCATTGATTTCCTGGAAATCAAAGAAACAGGATATTGTTTTTTTATCATCTTGTGAAGCTGAATACAGAGCTATTAACAAAGCACAATGTGAAATAATATGGCTTCAACAGCTTTTTAAAGATCTAAAACTAAAAATCAAAAAACCAACCTCATTATACTGTGATAACAAGTCAGCGATATACTTGGCTAACAATCCAGTGTTTCATGAGAGAAGCAAACACATAGAAATCTCATGCCACTCAATAAGGCAAATGATAGAAAAAGGAATAATCCAATTAAAGCAAGTTGGCACCAAATACCAACTTGCAGATATATTCACCCAATCATTAGGTGAAAACGAAATTTCAGTATTCTCCGTCAAGCTTGGAATTCACAATGCTTATTCCAAGACTTGAGGGGGGAGTATAAGAATATAACTGAAATACAGGGTAAATAAGCAATTTACCATAAGAAACAAGCTTAGGACTTAAGTGTAATATAAATAACCCAAGGGTTATGACAAAACAGAATTAACTATTTTGTTATAAACTAACAGGGTTTCATTTATAAAAGTTTCAATAAACGTTAATTGGACCTAAGCGTAATTAAAAGAAACTAAAGGTTTTTGTGATATAACTGAGATTCAGAAATATAAGGATCGAAGCGTAAAAGTTTCAATTATTCAGTTATAATTAACTTAAGGACTGTTATGCAAATAACGCAAAATAAATCTGGTCAAATGGACTTGATTGACGTTACTAATAGTTTTGTGTACTTGTGCAGAATTGTTACAGCTAATCGAGTTGGATCACAAACGGACTCGAATCAAGATCCAGCCCAAATGAATTAGAGTTAAATTAGTTATTTGTTTTAGCTGTTAAAATGACTAAATGTTTTTACAAGTTAATCAATACAAAAAAAGATTAACTAAAGATACATTTTTCACTTCCACCCCTCTTTTCTCTCTTTCTCAAACTCGTCTGGTAGTTAAGTTAGGTTTTCCCCATACGCGATTGGGCGGAAAACCCTAACGTCGATCAGCTTCTCCGGCGGACAGAAACCTTCCAAACTCTGGGAAGGTCTCACATTGCTGTCGGCGACGCCTCCTGAACGTTTTTTATCAATGTATGCGTATTTATAAATGGAATTGTAGCGATGAATATCTGGTAAGTGATCAATGATGATCGTATATATGCAACAGATGTGTGTAAAGAGATGCAGGTGATAGTGGTGTAGATAACATAGGATGATTTTGGTTGTCGATGCTAGAATGGTTAATGAAGATGGGAAAGTGTAATCCTGAGAATTGGAAGAGTTAGTGATTGTGAAGACAGTTAAGAAGTGACGATAACTGGTTCTGTAGATCGAAAGAGTGGTCAAGAAGTTTTTTTTTGTAGAGAGCATAATCTAGTTCGGCTTTCATTGCATGTGTTCAGATGTTTCATTAATGCATGTGTTCATATCTGCAAAATATGCAAGACTAGAGATTTGAGATGGCAGACACTCCTAGCCTGGACGATATGATGAACAAGTGAGCTTTTAATTAATTGCAAGAAACTTACTATTAAACATGTTTATTATCCAATATCGATCTTCAATTTTCTCATTCAATATACTCGTATCTTTCTTCATTAATCACCTGTAATCTGTTAATTAATTAAGAGTAATTACCCTGGTAAATTAGAAAATGAAAGATATTGATGAGGACAAATAAGTAATTATAATGGGGTAAAATAAATTGCCTGAATCGATGGTAAAAAAAACGACGGAATTTTTTGTTTATATATAATCCAATTTTTTGGGGGTAAAATATTATTTACCCTAACTTTATTTATTCAAGGGAATCTTTTGTGACCATAGGTATTCTTCTTTGGCTATTCGTCTTCTTCTCCTTGTTTATTTTTCTTCGGTGTTGACAAAAATCAAAAGTTGATGCATGCATGCACGCAGCACAAGGTTAAGCGAATAAAAGCCTGACGTCGTTCCATCCATTGTTCTCTGCGTCAACTAAAATCTGATCAAATGCAATTGGTGAAATGAGAGATCATCAGAGATCTGTAAAAGAAATATTTACGCCAGAAGCTCCAGCACCAGATTACGAAAAATCATCAGTTTTAGATCCAGGAGTCGGGCTTTTTCTTGGAATTCCCGCGACACTGTTAACGATTTTTTTATTTTTCACGTTGTACAGCAGGTACTTAAGATACCGGAGGAATGGTAACCTACGCAGCTCCCGACCTTTTGGTGTTAAAAAATCGGTCGTAGAGTCACTCCCGACGTTCCGGTTCGGAATCGATGCCCGAGCGTTGTTCGAAGGAAAGGATAAAGACGATTTCGATTGCTCCGTCTGTCTTTTTCCGTACGAATCCATGGAATATCTCCGGATACTTCCAAAGTGCAAGCATGTTTTTCATGTCACGTGCATCGACGCTTGGCTTGCCACTCGTTCTACTTGTCCTCTTTGCCGATCTATTGTTGAACCCGATGATCTCCTTCTCATTCCTGATCTCAATCTCGACCTCAATCCCAATCCCAATCCCGAAGCGATATCACCGGCTCGGGTGGTGGAGGACGTAGTATCACAGAACATTAATCTCACCAATTCGGAATCCGAGGACGATGCTTTGACGTTTCCGCCGGCAAGTATAGATGAAATGGTCCCGATCCGCAACGTCGTCGGTGGTCGAGCTTCTTTTTCTTCTATGAGCAATCGTGAAATAGTGGTTCCGATCCCCAGGTGTCAGTCGGAGTACAGGGCGAAGAATGACGATAGAGATCCGCAGCAAATTGCGGAGGAGTTAACTCAACTCCAGAATTGGTTCAGAGGAACAATGAAAGATGATTCGTGATGATTGACCCGGTGCGTCCTAGTCTGTAGTTATATTTTCCACGTTGCTTCTAGATTTTTTATTTTTTCGATGTAATTTTAAATTTTAAAGTCAAAATAAAATTATTCCCTTATAATCATGTCATGTCATCTGTTTAGAATTAAGAATTCGAGATTTCGATACATCGATCCAACCATCCAGAATCTATCTTATGGTTGTTGGATTTATATTGATCGTCCGATCTTTAATTCCTTTTGATTATTAATTAATGACGTTGTTTATTTTTCTGCATGAATTAATTAAGAATGTTGTAGCATGCAGTAAAGACTAAATAAATTAAATTGAATTCAATTCAATTAAATTAAATTGAATCAATCAATTAATTAATCTCAACAATATATAATGAATAAATGAAGTTATTAATTACCAGAAAAGACTTGAGGCATTGACCATTTTAATCATCTCTTAATTTTAATTCTTTCTTTAATTAGAAAAACACCAACCGAATAATTCCTATGATCCATATTAATCAAATAAGCGGTGTGTGTTTGTTTCTATTTTTTTCTTTTCCCTCTCTCCCCCTCCATCTTTCTCTCCTTCCTTCCTTCAATTCCAATCCTCTCGATCGCCGGATCTGCTAATTGAATGCACAGGGATCAAGGTATCTGCTTCCATTGCTTGTAATTAATTCCGTCTTTATATTCCTAGCTTCTGTTGCTGCTGATCGACGGATTGATTAACTCCCTCGATCGATCTTCCCCACCGGAAATTAAACAAGCTGCAATGTCTGTATCTTTGAAGAATCTTGACGTCGCCTTCCAAGGTTCCGGCCAAAAACCGTATCCTTGCATATGATTAAATTAAATGTGAATATATGTATATAGATATAGGTGCAATTGCATGATTAACTTAACTGCAACACAGTGGGATGGAGATTTGGGACATCCAAAACTCTCATCCAATTGGAATCACCAACACATCAAATTTCAAATTCTTCCCACAGAATTCTTACATCGTTCTCAGGGTATGTAAATATCTAAATATATATATATGCTTTAATTAATTTATTTATTTATTGCTTTGTTTTATTATATATTTTATTACGATGCATGCAGACGAAATTATTAAAATCAGGCGGACATGCCCAAGAAATCCACTACTGGATAGGGAAAGAAGCAAGTGAAGAAGATAGTCGGAGTGCAGCCTTGAAGTCGGTAGAACTAGACTGCGTTCTGGGTGGTCGTTCCGTTCAGCATAGGGAATTGCAAGGACGGGAAACTGATAAATTCTTATCCTACTTCAAACCATGCATCATACCTGAGCAGCCACAGCGACGTGAAGATGATGATAAATTTCTCTATCTGTGTAGAGGAAAACACGTGGTTCATGTGGAGCAAGTTGTTTTTGGACGAACATCGTTGAGCCACGACAATGTGTTTATACTGGAGACAAAATCCAAGATATTTCAGTTCAATGGATCCAAAACCACAACTCAAGAGAGATCCAAAGCTCTTGAGGTTGCCGACTACTTAAATAAGAATCACCACGACGGGAAATGTGATATCGCCACCATTGGTACGTACGTATATCTAATATTATAACTAGTAATTATTACCTAGCTATGATGATGAATTGATGTTTTTGTCGAATTTATAAGATGATGGTAAGATGATGGCTGATGCTGATACTGGAGAATTCTGGGGTTTGTTTGGTGGATTTGCTCCGCTTCCAAGGAAGATTTCTTCCAAGGATAATAATGAATCGAATTCCCAAGGCATTATCGTAATCTCACCCCCGAAGCTTTTTTGGTATCGAACTTCCGGCCAACTATATATGGATCTTGATTCTTGATATATTTATTTATGCACGTACTTTTATTTAATCACCATTCGATATATCGATCTTATCGAGCAGTATCGAGAAAGAGCAGACAACGGTCATAGAAGCTGCTGATGAAGGTTTCCGAAGAGATCAGTTGGATACTAAAAACTGCTACGTTCTTGATTGTGGACTTGAAGTTTTCGTCTGGTTCGGAAAAAACACTTCTATCGAGGACAGAAAATCTTCAATCACCATTGCGCACGTACGTGACTGACGTCCAAACTGTGTTATTATAAATGATCCCTAAAATTATGGATATTCATGCATGTACGCGCAGGAAATGAGTAAAGAAAATGGAACTATAAGTTCTATGATCCAAGGATGCGAAACAGTAAAGTTTCGTTCTAAATTCTTATCATGGACACACACAGACCCGGCAATTGCGGCGGAGGAAGGACGGCCCAAATTCGCAGGTTTAATTCGACTCGATCGATCTCAGTCAGTCTATACCGGCCTGTAAACTCTAAACCCTGATTATAAACTATTGTTGTATATATGTATACAGCTCTTTTAAAGTTCCAAGGATTAGAAAGTAAAGTTGTACATAAAGACTCTCAACATATTTCCAACAGAGAAGAACCTCAGACTTACATCGATTGCACTGGAAATTTACAGGTTATCATTCAATTCTTCACTGGAAATTCACATCGATCTTTAAATTCTTATTATTTTCACAGGTATGGAGAGTCAATGGATCAGAGAAAACCCTCATTCCATCTGCGAACCAGACAAAATTTTACAGTGGAGATTGTTACATCTTTCAATATAATTATTCAGGAGAAGAGAGAGAAGAAGTTGTCGTTGGGGTTTGGTTTGGGAAGAAGAGCATTCAGGAAGAGAGAACATCAGCGGTGACACTAGCAAGCAAAATGGCGGAATCAATGAAATTCCATGCCGTTCAAGCTTTTATATACGACGGAAAAGAACCAATTCAATTCTTTGCAATGTTCCAAAGCTTCGTTGTTTTTAAGGTTCAAAATATATTGCATGAGGTTCGATTAATTTAATCATTTATGTATTTCTATAATTGTACGTATAGGGTGGTATAAGCACAGGATACAAAAACTACGTTGCGGAAAATGAAATCACAGACGACGAAACCTATTCAGAAGATGGCGTTGCGCTTTTTAGGGTTCAAGGCTATGGACCTGATAACATGCAAGCTATTCAAGTTGATACGGTACGGTACATATTTATATTCAATTTGGAACATGTAGACATGTTTATTTTAAACTAAGCTAAAACCAATCATAACTCCAGGTGGGTTCATCTCTAAACTCATCTTATTGCTACATATTGCATAGTGGTGATATTATTTTTACATGGACGGGAAGTCTTACAAATCCAGTCGAACACGAGTTGGTCGAAAGATTACTCGATTTCATTAAGGTACGTACGTGTGTGTGTGTATATATGTTCTAGAATCGCAATCCGATTATTTTGGAATTTGGCAATTGGATTATTTTGTTTTTGCAGCCAAATGGACTTACAAAACCGCAAAAAGAAGGCAACGAGTCTTTTCAGTTTTTGAATTTATTAGGAGGAAAGTGCGAACACGGCCGTCAAAAGATGGATGATGATCAAGAATCTAACCCTCGTCTCTTCTCTTCTACTCTGTCCAAAGGTTTAATTAGTCATCACTACTACGATTATTTTTCTATCGAACATCATAATAAACATAAATAAAATTCGCAAGTTGGTATTAATAAATTGATGTTTAATTTTAATGGGGATGAAGATAATCTAAAGGTGGCAGAGATCTTCAATTTCACCCAAGATGATTTAATGACAGAAGATATTTTGATTCTTGATTGTCATTCGATAATCTATGTTTGGGTTGGACATGAGGTCACTCCATCCCAAAAGACCCAAGCTTTGAACATTGGTCAGGTAAACACAACATTATTGTCAGACATCAGTTATTAGAATGTGTTGTATAATATATGAACCATGGATTTTTATTGTTGCAAATATCATACAGAAATTTCTGGAGAACGATTTTCTACTAGAAAAACAATCCAAGGAAACCACAATTTTCGTAATCATGGAAGAAAACGAACCATCTTTCTTTACTCGTTTCTTCTCTTGGGATTCTGCAAAATCAACAGTAATCATCCATTAATTCTTCCATTCCAATGATTCTATGTTTGTTTCCTGATAATATTATTAATAAGAATCATTCGAAATTGAATGATATGATTGCAGATGCATGGTAATTCATTCCAGAGAAAGCTTGCTGTTATCAAGAATGGAATCAATCCAGCCTTAAATGTGTGTGTGTACACTTTATCCGCTCTTCTACTTCTTCAGCAGAACTTGAACATGATCATCAATGTTTGTTTGTTTTGCAGAAACCCAAGAGAAGAGTGAGAGCACCAGTATCATATGGTGGTGGAAGATCAGCAGCACCAACAGATAAATCACAGAGAGCAAGAAGTATGTCATTTAGCCCAGATAGAGTTCGAGTAAGAGGTCGATCGCCAGCATTCAATGCGCTGGCATCAACATTCGAGAAGAATACAAATCGAAATCTTTCAACTCCACCGCCAGTTGTTAACAAACTCTATCCTAAATCAGATGGTGCTCCAAAACAGATGGCTTTTGTGAGAAAAAACAACCAAAGTCTTGCCATTCAAGAAGAAGCGAAGGAAGGTGATGTTGATGAGGAGGAAGACGAAGAAGGACTTCTTATTTTCTCGTATGATCGCCTCAAAACAGATTCCGTCGATCCTGCTACAGAAATTGATATAACCAAAAGAGAGGTGAGCAAGCAATTAAACAAGGAAGCAACTAACTATTCATATTCGATTACTTATTGGATTTAATTGAATGTGTGTGCATACAGGCATATCTATCATCGGGAGAATTCAAACAAAAATTTGGAATGAAGAAAAGTGCCTTTTTAAAATTGCCAAAATGGAAGCAAAACAAGCTCAAAACAGCTCTTAAGTTATTCTGATTTTTTTGTGTGTGTGTTTCTGTAAAACACAAAGGAATGGAAGTATGGAACCCACATTGGATCCAAATCATGCAATGTTTGTTTGGATCCCACAGATGTTATCATGTCCTGTTTTTCTCTCATCTCTTAATGCAGAGATTAGTTGCACTATAATACTATATATTTTAAATTTAAAAATATTTCTTCTTATTCTTTTTTTCGTTTAGTATAAAAGAAAATCCTCTTTAACTACCACAGCAATACTAACACAATCAAGCCATAAAAATGGATAAAACACTACAGATGACAAATTTATTGTGTGTAATTGTGTAAAATTGTTATCCATATGTGAATCATAAACCTGATTGACCACTTGACTGAAGTAGTTGAAGAACACAATCATGTAATTAGTCCCGACATAGCCCCTGAAAACCTCAAAATCAATCCCCAAAAATTTCCTTATAATGAGTCCAACTATTATTGTATTATAAAAAACAAGGAAATTGGAAAAATATGGAACGCTAAGGGAATATTACCTTCTACTTCAGGGAATCCAAGAAGATATATGATTGTATACCATCCTGAAAATTTGCCCGTGTTTATATAATATTTAGATTTTCTTTTAAGTTTCTACAAATAAGATGAAGTTGGTCACAACTCACAATTTTTTTCAAAAAAAGACTAAATTTTATAATCAAATATGACCACCACAGTCCTTACCTAATATATACGTCGGACAGAAATTCCAAGAATCAAATACTTCTTTGATTTTCATTCGGAAATCAACTGGCAATCCATGTAATCATCCATTGTTATGATTCCCTGTCATCCCTTGTCCCAAGTAAAAAATTATAGGACATCAATAAAAGAAGTGCAATCAACATCCTGGAGAGAGATGTTTCCCAAGTAAAGGTCGTTAGCATGTTTCAAACAAAATGGAAAACACTTCTTGTTCAGGCATTCATCAATAGCTCCAAGTCCAGCCACCCATTTTCGTTCATTCCTTGGATCCACATTCAACCTATTCTGCAACAATCGAACACGATAGAGTGCAACGCTATCATTTTCTTCACAAAAATGTGCAGCGCAAGGTTTGGAAGTTTCGCTCAAAGCCAGTTTTACTAAAATCATAGTTGAAACCCCATCCACGGGTCTGGGATCTGAAAGGTTATTATCACCCATCATTTTGATCTCTCTTTCAGTAGGAAAATAAACTTTATCTTCTACCTTGAGATCTTTGGTATAATGCTTGATGGTTTGCAGTTTGGTTGACTCGTGCTTCTCGGCTAACGTCAGGAAACACGAGAAACGCAAGTGGTAGCTAACAATGGTTTTAACTAATTTGAAATTCCGGCAGCAACAGTAGTAATCAAGCCATCTATTACCAATTCCAGCATACCATTTAACAATATCACTATCATCCAGACTAATAAGCAACTTGATTGGCCGAGGTCGACCCATTAGATTGGTAAATCCAACCATTTTAACAGTTCTTCTCACGAGTTCTATAGGTGCGTTAACCCTCATACAAAGTGTTGTAAGGTCCTCTACTGTTCTCTTCGCGTACATCTCCTTCTCAGCCTCACTTTCACCACCATCTGAATCACTCATAACATCATTGTTGCCGTTGTCATCTTCATCACTATTTTGAATAATAGAATGTGAGGGCAAAAGATATTTATCAAGATTTCTTTGGAACTCATCATAGGAATCTACAAGTTCAGTAGGCAACTGATCTCTGATTTTTCTCAATCCCAGAAAGTTCCCAGATGAGAGAGCTCTGTGCAGGTTGAAGCATTCTTCTTTCGAGCTGAAAAACTCCTCCACAGCTCCCTCTGCCCATCCTCTAAAAATCACTTTAATGTTATCTTTTTCAATGTTAGAATTGAATTGGACACCATAACGCTTGAGCTTGGTGAAGACATTGTTCAGAATTTTTAAACCTAGTTTCTTTCGGCGAGTCTCTCTGGCATTCTTCAACTCCATTACCTGAGCAGACTTCATTTTCAGATACTTCTTCTGTGCTCTGGTGGCTTTCTCTGACATTGGTGGATGGAGTATTGAAGGTGGGACGGCTTGAAGCTCCATTCCCATGAACGCCATCTTCTCTTTTACAGCACTATGTATTGTTGTTCTTTGCTTATCGATTCGCAAATTCAAATTTGTCTCCAAAAAATAGACGAGTTTGTTCTTCAAGTCTGCTGTGAACAACTTCGATCCAGACGTAATCAACAGTATATCATCGAAATACCTGACAGCATATACCCTAAGTGGATTGTGAAAACCATGAAATTTCCTATTGCCTTCTTCTTCTACTACGTCTTTGTCTGGCGAGATTCTTGGATTGTCCATTTGCGTCTCCAACCTGAGGTCCTGTATCAAATGATCGAATCCATTGTAGTAGATGTTGATTAGAATCCAAGAAAGCTGAATCTCTTGTGGAAACCCTCTCCCCCAATCCAACCCACCGATCTCAATCCTAATCACGTTCGTGTCAAAAAGTTTCTTAACCAAATCCAAGAACACGGCATCCTGAATCTTCTCTGCCATCAACTGCATCAATCTATTCACATGTTTTCCCTCGAACTTCTGCCGAGGAAATCCAACTCTAAACCACCAATTAGGGTTTCGAATAGAACCCTTCAAGTACCTAACAGCGGTATGCCTCCCCATTCCGACTCGCCCACCGTAGGAGAAAGTGACGAATCGGGTTTCGTAGATACCCTGGAGCGCCATTCTCATCGCTTCCATCACTACCTTGAGCTTCATATCGGGAAGAACCCTCGGAACTCCTTTCTTCCTTGAAGATACGACTCTGACACAACAGGCCTCGACATCGAACGATTGGTCCTTCAGTTCCATGGATACCCTGTGGATTCCAATAGAAGAGACGAAGAAAGAAGTATTATTCTGAGAACCAACTGAAATATTCCGACATGCGCCGAGAAGGACTGAGGGATTGGCGACGACCGATTGGAGAATGTCGTGGAATTTTCCGTTACGGTACTGATTGCGTAATAGGGTTTCAAGATCTGCATTGGCAATTAGATTGTACTGACAATAAATGCCGTCAGAGACGTCGCCGGCAATCGATGAGAACCGACGACGAAGAGACTTGTTCAGAAGTGTTCGAAACATCGAAGAAGATAACGGAAATGGCTACGGTGCCACTGGAATATCTAGGGTTTAAGACTTTAGGTTTAATAATAAAATGAATTATTAATATCATTTTAATATAAAATAAACAGAAAAACGTAAGCCGAAATTCCCGAAAAGAATGAAGATGGAAGAACATGAAGACTGAGTTTTTATTACCAAATAATACCAATTAAAGAAAAACAGACAAGAAAAGATGAGACTACCTACACACGTTTGTTACAGAGAGTGTAAGAGATTCTACGCATGCCACTTGTTATAAAAAAAGAGCATTATTTGAATTCCCACCGATGTCAATCCGTCAGTCCATCACATCATTCGAATATCCGTCGCGATTCCATGGATCTTTCCTCCAGCCAACAATATTCAATTATTTCTGGACAACAACTAGAACAACGGCGAGGAGAAGAGGAATGAAAAGTAAAGTGACTGTCACATATTTAGAGAATCAAAATGTAGAACCGTTGAAACCAAAAAAAGAACGTTCGACGTCGAAGAATTTGATGTAGAATCTAGAAGGATCGACAAAGAGTTTGGTTTTGAGGATGTCGGCTAAAGCAGAACTGAGTTTCCCGTTGACATCAGGACCGAGACCGCCTATTGAAATAACCTCTGCGTAGGCTGCTGGATCCTCGGTTCCGGCAAAAATCATCGGAACGCCTCCATTTAGAGTAACCATCACATACTACTACAAACAAAGAAACAAAATAAGCGGCCAAGTAAGAAAAGTCAAAAGGAGAGGTATATGCGGAGATCCAACCGATTCTGGCTTTCCGATGATCTTGGAAAGTGCCTTTGTCATATCCTTGAGAATATCGAGAGCTATCACGCCGTCGATGGGTATGTTTGTGTTAAGATTCAGCGTCGGCATCACTGCTTTTCCTTCCCCAATCCCCAATGAGAAAGAAATGTCAAATGGTGATATCGGTCGCTTTACCAGTCTTATCTAACGGTTTTGATTTTGGGGATTAGGGATATAACTGAAATTATAATTTTGACAGGGGTATTTTAACTTTTAAGGGGTTTTTAGTTTTTACTTTCTATGAATTTTATACCTTTGTTTTTTAATGGAGTAAAAAAAACAAATATATCATAAACCACGGATTAAAATCTTTTTTATTTGTCATTACTCTGTTAATTCGGTATTTGAGCTTCCATTTCGACAGTGGTGGTGCAACAATGTATCTGTTAATTACCTCGCAGTCAATCAAATCTTTCGCGCCAAAATAAAACACATTGTAATTCATCCCCATTTCATCCCTCTTCTTCAAGTCGCGCAATTTGTCCCTGATTGATTTGGAATAAATTTCCATCTACGGCGAAAGCTTCTTCTCCATGTTCTACCATACAGTCGCAAACGGGTATAGCGATATGCCAACCGATGATTTGATCCAAGACACAAGCACCCAATTCCGCTTCTGTCACTCCTTATATTCAAGATTAGGTGCTCCCTCCGCCGTTTGCATTGCAGGGACGATTTGCTCAGGGTCAGCCATATCCGTCTAATTAAGAAGATCCTCAAATTGGGAACGCCAAAAGAGGTAGGTATCACTATGCTTCAATAGTTGCCTGATACATTTTACAACACTTACTATATGTTGATCAGTCTCATCGGACCTAGGTAGATCAGCCATGAACAATCCTTTAAGAAGGAATCTCAATCGTTAATTACTCACTGAATTGTTCACACAACTGATACCATCTCAACAATCAGGCTTGTAATCACTGAGATCATTATATTCATAATATCAATGTCAATATATACTATTACAAACTCGATCTAACACTAATTGTATTACTAAATGTATTAACTAAATATGTGTTAACTGTAATAACCACTTCAACACTTTCAAATTATTCAATTCCACTCAATGATAAACAGTTTAACAGGTCTAGAGGCCGTAACTCATCATTATCTAGTTTCTGACAATGTTGATGGGTTAGTTATTAGTACTACTGGAGATTGAAGTCTGAGAATTGTGACAATTGTCTATAGAAATTTAGGAATACAACCAAAAATGTTTCTAGCAAAATAGTTTAAAATATTCTTTCCGGTAAATGGTAATTCACTGAAAAAAATATTTTGACTCGACCAACTAGGAGCATAGAAAGTTGCAATTTCTGCAATTATATTTCAAAGGTAATTAATTAAGTTCAGAATATAGATTTGACATATTAAAAAAGGTAATCGTGTTGTATAAATGTATCATCAATCCATTGTCATTTGTCATGGATGGATTAACACCACAAAGATCATCACCTCCACATATATATAACTTTTCTTATGGCTTTGGTTTTTCCACAAAGTGGTGATATGATTTGATTGCTGTTTGACCAAAAATGCTAGTGTCAAGTCATTTTCGTAATTGATTTCGGTATCAGTGTTAAGAATGTCAATTTTTGGCGATTGATATTATAGTTTAATGTTTATGTTTTCCTTATTTTATTTACTGGTTTTGATGTCAATTTGGTATTATGCGTTTTACAGGGTGTTTATAAATTATAACCAATGCTAAATAATTAATACTCGTATAAAGGCCTAAGTCTAAGGCTATAAGTGTAGAGTCGTACAATAAAAACAAGGTTTTTTAATCTTTTTAAAAACAAAGCTAACAACAACAGAGTCTATTTTATCTCTTTCGTTCCTCATAGTATCACAAAAAGGTTATTGGAATCAATCTCCGGAAGAACGGTCAAGTATTTTTTTTTTATTCCCAAATTTCGGTTTAATGTTTATTTTTTACTGCAATAAACTCATATTTTGTTCATTATATATGCATATATGTTTTTATTTTGAAAATATCAAATCCTAGTTTGTTTTCCCGATGGGCGATGTTATTTTGCGTTTTTTGTTATCTAAATTCATTTCTACTTGGTTTTCAAATCAGATTCATTCACTAACCTGTGTATATATTTGGACAAAATATTATATGTTCTATATTCTTGATAATGCAATCTGTTCAGGACATGAGAATACAAATCGTTGCAACTAATTTTATCTGTTGTTTTTGATTTCGTCAACAAAATAATTCCAAAATATGCATCTAAACAAAAAAAATAGAATCTTGGTTTGTTGAAATTTTTATTAGGGTTTTCTAATATGACCCCCAATTTCAACTTGTTTTTGTATCTTAAATAAATTGATTGCAAAATTTTATTGAAATTACCATCTCCTATTTTTTTCTAAAAAAGTAAATATAGTTTTTGATCAAATTGTTAGGTTTATCGGATATGATGCACCTCAAATCAATTCCCAAATTTGTATCTTAGCAATGTGCAAATAAATGATTCAGTTTTCTACTTATTCTCAAAACTTGATACAACTTTAGATGTCTGACATCTATATCTTGAATATCAGCAGACCTGCACACTTTTTTGACTTGATTTTTAATTCGAAAGTTGAAAACAATCACGATGTGCGCTTTAAATGTGTACAAGCGACGAAAGTCGTGCAATTTGCTTACTCTTTTACCCAATGAAACATCGGCGGAGTGTTCCAAATCACTACTCAATGATACCTCTCACTCTAGTTTTAGATTTGAATGTGACAAGTCTGCCAATGACACCCCTGCAAGGATTCTACATCTATCTGACCAAGAAGTCCCTTTGAATAATGAAATACCTCATGATGATGATAATGTTTTTTTGGCTCTTTCCTTGATACCAAAGAATACGATCAATTGTTTCCCCATTACATATTCTAGAAGGTATAATTCATCATTGAAATCAAATGAAACATGTTCTTCATCAAAATCCAATCTCGACGATCAATTTCCACGTCTACGAAAAAGAACAAGAGACGAAGAAGACACTGGTACTGGTGATATTGATGATGCATGTGCATGTTCTTCTATCTCCATCCCAAATTCATCTAAAGATTTCTGCATCAATTTTCTCAAAACTAGAGGGTTGTTGGTTGAACTTGTATTTCCATTTAGAAACAGCAACAAAGTTTCTCTTGGTATTTTGAAAGGAAATGATGTGAATTTTCACTGCCGATGCAAAGTTTGTGGCCTTATTCCGCAGAAATATAGAAAGATACTATTCTGTGATCTTTGTGAAGAAGCTTTTCACTTGTCATGTTTACCCCAATCGAAGGTGATGGCAAAGTCAGGAGACAATTGGTATTGCCAATCTTGTGCTAAGACGAATCCAAGACCATTACTTGATGCTGTTAAAGGAAAAATATTCTCCAATATCAGCGAGGAATATAAGAGGAAAATTTTGAGAAAGGAATTGGGACCTATACATTTCATGCTAGTAGACACTGGACCATATACCTCAAATGTTCGAATTGGGAGTTGTTTTCAGGCTAATGTTCCAGAGTGGTCTGGTCCTGTCTTTGAGTATGTTCAAAAAACCTCACAAATCCTAATATATTTTAATTAACCATTCGTCATCTCATCCATTTGATATATTATATGGAGTCTGTTGCCATCCATGAGTTTTACCTGTGAATCATTGTCTTTTTTTGATGAAGTCATTGCCTATTTATTAATTTGGGTGGCAGAGGGATTTTTCTTGTATCCATTAAAAAAATCTTTTGCATTCATTTCTATACTTTGCAATCTAATCATTATTCTTATGATATATAGTAATTGTTACTATTTTGACGGGCTGTCAGAAATGAATCCTCTGGAAATTTGTAATGTTACTGTAAGTAATCTTCATGTATTGTGATAAACCGCATTATATTTTGTCATTATTTATTAGAAATTGTTCGATCTCTAATTATTTTCAGGACAAGAATTTAGCAAAATTCCCGAAAAAGCTTGGTTCCATTGGGAATTGGATTCAATGTCGAGGGATGATCTACAATGAAAAGGATGACAATGACGCTGGTGTTTTGTGTGGGAAATGGCGAAGGTAAAGCTCTTTAAATCAATCTACAAATAATAGACTGAGTATGATATGGAGAAGATAATTTTTTTGATTACTCAATAGTTTCATTAGATTCTTTATATATGCATATTCAAATATTCATCAATAGCAAGTTCTGTTATTGTTCACTATCCAATGCACTAACAAGTGACACCATAATAAGTCATAAAGCAAAAGTAAACTAATTTCAAACAAACTATTATTAGTCAATTCTTTCTGATACATCACCTCAGGCTTATAGATACTCATATGAAACTTTAGTGGAACATCTACCAATTTTCTTATTTTATTTTTATTTTTTTTATGATGAATTTAAACTTTCATTGCTGAAAGTAAGGTAGGGCAGAGCCTAAGATTACATATGTAGGGAAATGCAGATACATAGTATATAAATATATAAATAAAAATATGTAAAAACATTGTCGCTCTCTTATATAGCTGTGACCATGACTAACTAGCCTTGGACTGGTGCCTCAAGAGGTTGGACTCCCATAAACTTATGTCTTGAGTTTCAATCTGAGTAAGATTGAGGTTCTTATAGGTTGTGACATTATACACGATGCTCACATCCCTAATGATTCTTGATGTACCTTGATAAGGTTATATCTGGGTTAACGAATGAATTTACACACATGGTTAACAAAGAATGTAGTGTCCAAGCAGGAGAGTTTTAAATATTGTAGGTTTTTGATGAGACTTCGATAGAGATGTTCAATTGCTGTTCAGGTAATGTAGAGGTACTGAGTGGTAATTGGTTTATAATCATCCTTCATAACGAATCACCAAAGAAGATTAATGGAGAATTTCATCTGGGCGAATATTGACTTCGATGATTGTGACATTTCTAATCTGAGAAAGTATGACAATTAGGCAAGGTCACGACTTTGGAATATTTTGTAAACGTCTGCAAAAATCTCTTTCAAATTATTATCATCAGTGTTTGCATGAGGATGTAGTTAATGTAGTTGTCACATAGTGTCTGCAAATGAGTTGGAGAAACCACATTTAGTGAGGAAGTCAAGAAGACGTCGGTACCTCAGTGACTCAATTTATAGGTGCAGCAAGTATATTATTGAGAGTAAACTCCCTGCTATTTCAAATAAATTTAGAATTTCTAGTATGTGAAATAGATATAGGTTGACCATTAGCAAATGCAAATGTAGTTTTTCCCTCATTAATGTGTACTTTACAAATACCAAAATCCAGATACCAAATAGATCCTTTATCACTAGCATACATCATATAATGAGCCTCAACAAATCTTCCATGAGTGGGAGGAAATTTGACACCATTCAACTTCCAATAGAAGCTCTGTGCTTCATGTCCTTTCCTAGAACAAATCTGACGGAATGCTTCTGAACTCAGATTTTGATGACGGAGCTCCGGCCGTCAACATTACAGGATTCCTGGGTTTCAACACTTTGATTTTAGCGACGATTTTTGATCGTTGCTAAATCCACGCCGTAGGTCGCGTCGCTAAAAATTTGGCAACGATATTGGTCATCGTCGGTAAAAATTTAGCGACGATTCAATAGAGATTAATTGCGATGGAAAACAACAATCTTATTTATTTAACAAAGTGTGATTTACAAAAGTTGTTATACGATGAAATACACAAATGTATGTAGGATAATTGGAGAAGGAGAAATAGAATTCAGGAACAAAAGCGAGGTTGATGAAGTAGATCGATTGAGGAGCTCGACGGAATCCACCGGTCGGCCAATCTGGAATCCACCAGGGAATTTAGAACAGTAGAAAGAAGAAGAGATAACAAAGTAGGAAGAAGAAAGAGTAACAATATCTGAATATCAGTGCCCTGGAGCCCTTCACTCTCTTTTACACTCATCAGTGCCCTGCTCTTCCTTAGTAGTTAGTCTAACAGACTAACTGAATCCTCCCCGCTTAGTAGTTAGTACTTAGTAGGAGACTAGCTTACAATTTTATATGGGATGGGAGAAAAGGAATCTCATGGAAACAAATTAATGATCTTACCCAAAGCAGAAGGGGGCCTAGGAGTAAGAAATTTGGATGTCATAGTGTCATCCATAAATATCAAAAGAATCGTCAATTTTTGGACAAATCAGACTCGATACTATGCGTACAGATCCGAGAGAGGTACATAAAAGGAAGGGCCCTTAGAAACATCTATATCCAAAGCTCCATAGACTCCCATTTCTGGAAATATGTAATGGGGGATAGCCCAAAGGCAGGACCACTGAAGAAGTATGATCCAAATTATACAGTCCAATGGAAAAATGGGACCCCAAATAAAAAATTGGCAAATATAGTTGAAGAGCTTAGAGAAAAAGGCCATAGAGACAACCTATCAGAAGGAATTTGGGCAAATAAGCCCACAAAATTCTCAATCCTTTTATGGAGAATAAAATGGGGTCACATGAATACTTTTACCAGACTCAATGGATGGGGCATACCCATCCAGGCCACCGGCATATTATGCAACACTGGAAATGAAACAAGAGAATACTTATTCTTTAACTGTTTGATGCAGTAGAAGATATTGAGAATAATCAAGTGGGCCCTAGGTGGCTTGACCAAGGTCAAGCCAACCCACGTTCCTCTTAAGGAACCTTAAATTCACATCAAATGGGTTGCCTATTACCATTGATGTGAGTATAAATATAATAGGCCAAGGAGGGAAAGGCAACTATTGAATTATTTATCAAATCAAAGGTATTACCTTATTTCCTTCTCTCTGTTCTTTCTATTTTTCTACAGTTTCCTTTTTTCCAAATTCTAGATCTAAACCTAGAATTCTTGGTGGATTCCAAGTTTCTACCCCTCTTACACCCTACGAAAAAGAATGTCCTCTCTCCTTCGACCTGTTTTTCTGAATCCCTGTCTTCTCCTACATCAGCTGGTATTAGATTCAAGGTTGCATGATCGTATAAAAAAAAGTTTTTTTTTTGGAGAAGATGGCCGACGACAGTGTAACAAGTCAAGAATGGGAGGCGACTAACAAGGCTATTGTGGACTTAACAACAGCAATGCGCGATGGGTTCCAAGACCTACGTAGGTCGTTGCTTCCCTTGGAGCAACCGGAAGTCCGACAACCGCCGGATGGAAGAAATGCTAATCTGGCCGACATGCTTGAAATCGGGGGGACATATCAACGTTGCTTACCAGAAGATCATCTGCGAACATATCAGAGAAGAAACCGCCAACAAACGGAGGGTTATCTTCTTAATCGACGTTCACCGGAGCACCGGCCGGCGAACCTGCAACAAACAAATTTCCAGAGGAGAAATAATACATATGTGGATCAATTTTCTGAGCTCTATGAGGATGAATAGGAGGGACTAAGCATTCCTCGTCAACAAACATACCAAAGGAGACCACGCTATCAAAGAGAAAGAAGAGAACAAATGGACGAAAACGAATTTTATGAGGCTGCCCCAAGAGATTTCAACAGAAATCAAAATAATTATAAACTGAAAATGGATTTACCCACATTCAATGGCTCTACACACATTGAAGAATTTCTAGAGTGGATAATTGAAGTAGAGAGATTTTTCGACTACATGGAAATCGATGAAGACCAACAAGTGAAGTTGGTAGTGCTGAGGTTTAAAGGCATTGCATCTGCCTGGTGGGATCAGACAGTAACTAATAGGAGGAGATCCAACCAAAGACCTATCCGGACTTTGGAAAAATTGAAGAAATTGTTAAAGCAAAGATTTCTTCCTAGTGACTACGAGGGCATCCTATTTACGCAATACCATCAATGCTGCCAAGGTAATAGAAATGTAAGTGAATATGCTAAAAAATTTCATCGTTTGTCTTCGAGAAATAATTTGAATGAAATAGGGGAACAACTGATAGCACGATTTGTGCAATGATTAAAAGGAAAATTTCAGGAAAAATTAATTATGCAGCCTCAATACACCCTCATGGACACCATCAGAGTAGCTGATCAGTTGGACAGAAGAACTGAAAAATTTATAAAAAATGTTGGAGGCCCATCCAACATTAGATTCAACCCACCCAATGAGAAGGGGTATACTGCCAACACCTGAAAAGAGAAAAATCAATCCTGAAAGTCAACAAGATGTCAGAATTAACAGAAACTATGATCAAAGAAACACTAATATTAAGTGTTACAGGTGTGGTGAATGGGGTCATAAATCTAACACTTGTCCAAAGAGAGGAATTGTACATGTAGTCGATGACAAAGGAAAAACACCCATGGAGGAAGATAGTTCAGATGGTGAGTATGATGATGAAGCACCTCCAGATGAAGGACAGAGAATGTCATGCATCATCCACAGAATATGCCACACACCTCAACAAGAGCTGCAAAGTCAGAGGAATAATTTATTCAGGACTAGAGGCACAATTAAAGGAAGGGTCTGTGATATTATAATAGATAATGGATCAACTGATAATCTGATTTCGTGGAAGGCAGTGAAGAAATTAGGTTTGGAGGTGAAGGAACATAAAAACCCTTACAGTGTCTCATGGATTCATAGTGGGAATTCAGTAACTGTGGATAAAAGTTGCAAAGTACCTTTGTCCATTGGTAGAAGGTACAAGGATGAAATTATATGTGATGTGGTTAACATGGATGCAGCCCATGTACTATTAGGAAGACCATAGCAGTATGATGTGAGTGCACACTACAATGGCAGAACCAATCAGTATGTAGTTAAAGTAGATGATCTGAAAGTAGCATTGCTTCCACTTCCACCTGAAGGAAACACATCTGAAAAGCCTAATTTACTGTTTTCTGCCCAAAAAGAATTTAAAAAATTATTAAGTGTTGAACAGGAAGGATTAGCAGTAATTCTGAAAGAGGTAACTGCATCAACTAAAGCCTGCATTCCAGCATCAGTGGCAGAATTATTGAGACTATTTCCCACAGTTACAGAGGAAGAAAATCAAAATTACCACCCCACAGACTGATAGATCGTAGGATTGATCTAACACCTGGAGCATCACTTCCAAACCTTCCTCATTACAGAATGAGTCCGGCTGAATCAGAAATTTTACAAAAGCAAGTTGAAGAGTTACTACAAGAAGGACTCATCAGAAACTCAATTAGCCCTTGTGCAGTTCCCGCACTATTAGTACCTAAGAAGAATGGGGAGTGGAGGATGTGTGTTGATAGTAGAGCTATCAACAGAATAACAGTAAAATATAGGTTCCCAATTCCAAGACTAGAAGAATTACTGGATGTTCTAGTGGGATCTAAGTATTTTACAAAATTAGATCTTAAAAGTGGATACCATCAAATCAGGATCAAGGAAGGAGATGAATGGAAGACAGCTTTTAAGACAAACAAAGGGTTGTATGAATGGCTAGTTATGCCATTTGGTATGTCTAACGCGCCTTCAACCTTTATGAGGTTAATGATAGAGGTACTGAAGCCTCTAATTAATAAGTCAGTTGTTGTGTATTTCGATGACATTCTCATATTTAGCAAGGCTAAAGAATCACATATGGAAGAACTAAGGAAAGTTTTAAAGCTACTGGCTGATAATCACCTCAAATTAAATCTTCAAAAATGTGAGTTCTTAGTACATGAAGTGCAGTTTCTAGGCTACATAGTGGGATCTCAAGGTTTAAAGGTCGACCCAAAAAAACAGAAGCATTGGACAGCTGGTCATCCCCATCTAGTGTGACTGAGGTAAGAAGTTTTTTAGGGTTAGCATCATTCTATAGAAGATTTATAAAAGATTTTAGCACAGTGGCTGCCCCAATCTCAAACTGCCTCAAGAAAGGTATTTTTCAATGGACTGCCCAAGCAGAGGAGGCCTTTATAGTTTTAAAAAAGAAATTACAGCAAGCACCTGTTCTTAAACTTCCTGATTTTTCAAAAGTTTTTGAAGTTGAATGTGATGCAAGTATAACGGGAATAGGGGTTGTTCTCACTCAAGAAGGCCACCCAATAGCATTCCACAGTGAGAAATTATCAGAAGGAAGAAGAAACTGGACTACATATGAACAAGAGTTATATGCAGTTGTAAGAGCTTCTAAAGCACAGGAGCCTTATCTTTTACAGAATGAGTTCGTGATAAAGACAGACCACATGGCACTAAAGCAAGTGAATAATTAAAAAGCTCCAATAGAATGCACGCCAAGTGGATCTCCTTTTTACAAAGATTTCATTTCACCCTAAAGCATAGAACTGGGACCAGCAACAGAGTTGCAGATGCTCTTAGCAGAAAAGACAACTTGCTAATTATTCTAAGAGCTAAAGTACAAGAGTTTGAAAAAATCAAAAATAATTATGAAGATGCTGCTGATTTTGGACAGCACTGGAAGGCTTGTATAGAAGGAAAGACAGAAAATAATTTCAGAATTCAGGAAGGTTTTCTCTTCTTCAGGACAGACTTTGCAATCCAATTAGTCCCCTAAGAAGACAGTTGATAGCAAACTTACATGCTGGAGGTTTGGCAGGACATTTGGGCAGGGACAAGGTACTGATTGAACTGAAAAACAGATTTTATTGGCCAAAGATAAGCACTGAAACAGAACTATTCATTCAGAGTTGCAAAATTTGTCAAGAGTCCAAGGGAACAAAGCAAAATACTGGACTTTATATTCCACTTCCAGTCCCTAATCAACCATGGACTGACTTGTCAATGGACTTCATTCTGGGTTTGCCAAAAACAAAAGCAGGATTTGATTCAATATTTGTAGTGGTAGATAGATTTTCCAAAATGGCACACTTTCTACCATGCAAGAAAAGTAGTGATGCAGTTTATATAGCACAATTATTCTTCAAAGAAGTAGTTAGACTACATGGAGTACCTCAAACAATAGTGTCAGACAGAGACACAAAGTTTCTATCGCATTTCTGGAAAACATTATGAGAGAGGTTCAACGCTAAATTAAATTTCAGCACAACTTGCCATCCACAATCTGATGAACAGACTGAGGTTATTAACAGATCTGTTGGAAATTTATTAAGAACTCTGGTGGGAGAAAATAAAAAACAATGGGATGTGTGTTTACCACAGGCTGAATTTGCATTTAATTATATGGTGAACAAATCAACTGGTTTCAGCCCATTTGTGGCAGCCTATGGACACCAACCTAAGCAGGCAGTAGACATATCTGATATTCCATCAAACCAACCAGTAGTAGAAGGTATGGTAAATAAAGCACAAGAAATTTATAAAATGGTAGAAGAGGCCTTAATTGAATCAAACAACAAGTATAAAGCCTCAGCTAATAAAAGAAGAAGAAAATAAGAATTCTTGGTAGGTGAGTTAGTTATGGTTCACATTAGCAAGGACAGAGTACCTACTGGGACTTATTCAAAGCTGAAACCAAGAAACCATGGACCTTTTAAAGTGCTGAAAAAGATAAATGACAATGCTTATGTCATAGAACTACCTGATGAGTACAACATGTCAAGATCTTTTAATGTCAGTGACATAAGGAAATATTTCCCTGAAGTAGAACTTGAAAAGCAATTGAGGACAATTGCACCTATAGAAGAGGTGCATGATGCAGTAGAAGATATTGAGAATAATCAAGTGGGCCCTAGTTGGTTTGACCTTGGTCAAACCAACCCACGTTCCTCTTAATGAACCTTAAACTCACATCAAATGGGTTGCCTATTACCATTGATGTGAGTATAAATATAATAGGCCAAGGAGGGAAAGGCAACTATTGAAATATTTATCAAATCAAAGGTATTACCTTATTTCCTTCTCTCTGTTCTTTCTATTTTTCTACAGTTTCCTTTTTTCCAAATTCTAGATCTAAACCTAGAATTCTTGGTGGATTCCAAGTTTCTACCCCTCTTACACCCTACGAAGAAGAATATCCTCTCTCCTTCAACCTGTTTTTCTAAATCTCTGTCTTCTCCTACATCACTGTCCCTACTCCAGAGCCATCCTCCTACCCCTAGTAGAAAAATTAAACAATGCTCTCTGGAAAATCATGAACATACCAGTACCTACTACCACACACTTTGACATCAGGCTAGGGAACCTAACTGAAGCATGTCAAAAACTAACTCATCACTCTCAAATTTGGGGCTTATTATGGACCATGATTGGATCCTTGAGCTGGCACATATGGGCAGAAAGAAACAGAAGATGGCGCGCAGCAACACACATCCAGAAACAGTTCTTAAGGAAGTTATAAATGACACAAGCAGCTCCTTTTAGGCTTGAGGTTTACAAAAAGAGTTGTTGTCATCCTTTGGGACATAACACGATACAGATATGGGAGACCAACCGCCGAAGGCAGACGGCCTAGAATATCAATACTAGGCAGCGTGGCTGTGTGGAAAGTGTCTTAATGAAGTTTTAACTCATTTCCATATTTTTATCTTTTATGCTTATTGCTCCATCTGTAATCAAAGCATTTCTTTCATTAAAAAAATGAAAACCTTTAACTGCTTCAAAAATAAAATCCCCCCCTCTGTGTTCTTCCGGGTTACCTGTCCCTACATCAGATTTATTTTTCTAATTATTTTGTCAAACTTTTACCTGAAACAACATTCACACTCATAGAACTCATCATTGTGGATCTCTTCTGTCTGATCTTTAATTCTTCATATCGGACGACATGCTCTTTAAATCCATGAAGGAGACATCATCTCCTTGAGAAGTGACAGTTTGAACGAATGATTCATAATCTTCACCAATCCCTGCAATAGTATTGAGAACCATATTGTTGTCCTACACCTTCTCACCAATTATGGCAAGGGAAACTGCTAGATCTCGACAATATATTACACTGCTAGATCCTTACTTTATGTTCAGGAGTTTCTATCAGAGACTTAAGATCCGTGAATGGGATCCAGAGGCAAAAACACGTTGAAGTTTATTCCATACTTCATGAGATGTATCGCAAGATATCTGAGGTAAAATCAAATATAATATGGATGACAACAACTATCCTAAAATGAGCTGATTCTGTCTCTCTGACAAATCATCGTCAAACGGTGCCTTGTCAATTAGAAAGTTCATTATCTTCATTGCCACGAATTGAGCCCTCTAGGCAAAGTAATCCCCATACTCAAGTGTCACTATCTTCAGATGTCTGATAGTCACTGACTATAAATGTATTTGACTAAATAGGACATTCAGTTCCTATAGAACCTAATCAACCTATCATTAATACCCCTAGAAGGGAATGGCGCTAAACAGAGCGAGAATGGCGGATCATTTGATTTATAAATGATTAATGAAGGAACTGAGACTATGGCAGCAGACAAATTGGAAGTTATTGAAGTGCTCTTTTCATGAAACATATCCCTAGATCTTTCAAGGAACCTGATACCATATTAGACGGGGAGGATAAAAAAATCCGAACCCCCAACATCTGCATTAGATTCTCACTATATACATGTCCAATAACAAATTCTGTTATTGTCCACTACCTAATGCACTAACACCATAAAATGATAAAAAAGCATAAAGCGAAATTAATTAATTCTTGCTAATACAATCTACAATTAGCAAAACTCATATTTTGATTACAGGTCACCACTTTTTGTAACCCAGACTGATAACTGGGACTGTTTTTGCTCTGTTGTTTGGGATCCCTTCCATTCCGATTGTGCTGTTCCTCAGGTAAAAATTGAAATTTGGGGGAGTTAGAATTAGTGAGTTAAAAGTTTTAAAATAAATGTGATAATTTTTTGAATAGGAGATTGAAACAGATGAGGTGATGAAACATTTAAAATTTGTCGACCTGGTATGTATGCTGCCTGTTAAATTTTGGCATCAAAATTATTTCTTTTGATTATGATGATTAGTTATCTCATGACTTTGCAGTTAAAAAATCGACTCAATAAAACAAACACTTGATGGAGAGAGAGTCAGACAAAAAATTGGGGAACAATTAGATTAAATAGTTTTGCTGCGGATTCATTCGTGTAAATTATACTATAATTTTTCAGTATCTAAATCTCTAAGGATTTCATATTTGTCAACTTAGTAATTTTTGCTATCACCTTGTTTCTTCTTCTAATAAATAATTATCTATTTTTTATTTTATTTATATTCGACTAATCCTGTAATCCAAAGTACGTTTAGCCAATTGGTCATGGGTTAATTAGGTATGCCTTATTCATACTTTATCTAATTTGGTCAGGTAAAAAGGCTTTGGCTTTGGATCGGTGAAAAAATATTCACTCATTTATACCTTTAAGAGGTAACAACAACCGACACGATTCGTAAAAAAGTTCGACACAATATGTTCATAATAATGTCGGATTAATGTCGAAAATGTTGACACAATTAATAATAGTATCGGTTTAATGTTTGTCTTTAAAAATGACACGAATATAATAAGGATAAAATAATATTTTTATATAAAACTTAAAAATAATAAAGGTAAAATAATAATTATAAATAAAATGATATTCTATCGTGTCGATATAAATTTTATGTTGTGTCAGTCGTGTCATGTTAACAGGACTCAGTTATGTCGTGTCAACACGATTATATGACACGAATATAATAAGGATAATTTATATAAAACTTAGAAATAATAAAGATAAAATAATAATTATAAATAAAATAATATTGTATCGTGTTCGTGTCAGTCGTGTCGTGTTAACGCGGATTCAGTCGTGTCGTGTTCGTGTCAATATAAATTTTATGTTGTGTCAATCGTGTCGTGTTAACACGGATTCAGTCGTGTACGATTATATGACACGAATATAATAAGGATAAAATAATATTTTTATATAAAATTTAAAAATAATAATTATAAATAAAATAATATTGTATCGTGTTCGTGTCAGTCGTGTCGTGTTAACGCGGATTCAGTCGTATCGTGTTCGTGACAAATATTTTTTACACGGGTCGTGTCAATAAAAAATTGCTCGTGTCAAGTGTCTACCGTGTCGTGTTACACAATTGTCAGATCTATTTGGGTATCGATTAAATCTCGGCTCGTTAAACTCGGTTCGATTATTTGGTCATGAGTCATACCATGTCTAATTAGTCTCACGTGAAAATAATGACACTAATACATAGGGCTGTAAATGGGTCAAGTTTGAGCTGGTTGGGGTCCAGAAGGAAATGTCTGGACCTGGACCCAGTCCAGACTCATAAAAAATCTGGGTCTACTGGGTCTGGTCCGGGTCTAATAAATGAATTTTTATTAGGAAAAAGAATTCAGGATCAAATGAAAAATGACTTACGGACTTAGTGACTTCAATTTGATATTTACGGATTTATAATTTTATTTTATAGATTTTGGTTTGAAATATCATATTAAATTGACTCATTTCCATCCAGACAAAGACTCATAAGTCGTAGCTATCTTCTTCCCTAAATTAAAAAAATCAACAACCGCCGCTGTTTCTACGCTTCTTCAGTTTTTCACGCACGACACAACCCGTCCAATGGCGAGATTCATTTTCCAAACCCTAATTCCAATATCACGAACTCTGATCCAGACTCCCCAATTCGTTTCTGCACTCCGATCTTCTTCTCGGTTGCTCAACTTCCGATCTCATTCCAACAAATCGGAGAAAAAGCCCGGGGCGCTGGTGGAGATCGATCTCTCTGGAATCGAAAATGGAGGTGAGGATTACGTCATGGGGTTGAACAGGCTGGAGGAGGCGATTCATTCGATCATGATTAAACGATCTGTACCTGATTGGCTCCCGTTTATTCCTGGATCATCCTATTGGGTTCCCCCGATAGATCGATCTGCAGCGGGGACTCTCAAGATAATGGATTTCGCGAATAAGACTAAGGCTTCGATCACATGCGAGGAGGCGATGTCGCTCACCACTGTTCGTGGCTGGCCATCCACTACATACTTCGTTCAAGGTAACAACAATAAATGGGACAAACGAAGTCAAAAATCATTTTTTCCACTATTTTTTTGTTGAATATTAAAGATTCATTTTATTGTTTATTATCTGGAACCGTGATTATTTCAAAACCTGTAAATGGAATTGCGTGATTTTCGAAAGCTATCACTAATCACTTCGTGTATCCTGTTTTTTTGTGACTATTTAGAAGAAAGAAAAAGATTCACACATTAAACAGTTTAGTGTGTTACTTTACTTTCTTTCATTCAAACCAAGGATTCTTTCCTTAGTCTCTGGCCAAAAAAGTATAAAACCAAGACAATTATTACTGTTCAGTATGATTGAGCTGTTGAGGCCGAGTCCCACAGACCATCAATAATATAGATATACAACATTACAATTATTCAATGACTCAATTGCACATACATACTTGAATTTGTACATTTAAATTTTACTGTTTGCATACAATTCATTTTCCATCGATCAGAGAATACCAGTGGTATATTTCCAAATGCGGTGGTCATTCATTCCAGAAGAAAACACACAGTAAGACTGTAAGAGTATGAGACTCGATTATCGTTTCTCATTAAACCAGATGAGCTGAATCTTCTTTGTTACATTGCGTAATACTTTTTTGTTAACATCATTCTTCTTTACATAATTGATAGTTGATACTTTATACCAACAGGTCCAGCATGAAACGGATTCTTTGTTTCTCATTTAACCTTCATTATTTTCCATCAGGTAGGCTTCCTCTTGCAACCGAAGAACAGGTCGAAAATAAAAATGCAAAATCCGACGACGATGATGCATGAATGCATCATGATTTAGTTTTTTGTTGGAAAGTCTTCTGGATCGATGTACATATACTTTAAGATCATCTCAAGCAGCACAGCAGCAGCAGCTTTGATACTTTTTAAGTTTGAACAGTGATTTCTGTGCATGAGTTGTGTTGTTTACTCTTATGAAATTATAATCTATTTATTTAATTAAACACGAATTGTATGATTTAACAATTTGTAAATAGTCTTTAGGCCTGGTTAACAGACATGGGATTATCATAAATAATATATCAATATTTAATATCATATATTCATATGTAGATAGTTAAGGACGACAATAGAAAAAATGAACTTACTAAAAGATACAAACATATTGATTCAACTAATCACGGGAATTATTAAGTTTGTTGAGAGTTTAAGATTCTAATCTTATTATTTATGTAATTTTTATTTAATTTTCATTATTATGTAATAGGGATATATTTTACTCGACTTTAGAAGAGATAAGAATTCAAAAATCAATCGACCCATACATACTTTTTAAAGAGGCTCAAGCTCCTCATCAATTTTGACTATATCAGTATAATTTTAAGAGTATTTAGGGTCTAAAAAAGAATACCCAAAATAATTTTTTATTTGTAAATTAAACCCACGGCCAGGCTAGTAAATTCCTAATCCAATTCACCTCTCCATTCTCGACGCTCGTCAAGACTTCCAGCAATCCAATCAAACGAGTACACGAACGCGTTCTCCTCTGTTTCTATTCCGTATTCACCGGATTGCTAAATTTTGACGACGAAAACAGTACAGATGGCGACGGAGTCTGATGTCGCCGCCAATCAGGTGGTCATTGAGAGGCTCAATCCCGCAGTACAGCAACAGCTCAACTTGGATTCGGTGAAAACGCGAGCCCTAGGTCTCTACAAGGCAATCTCACGTGTCCTCGAAGAGTTTGACGCAATTGGCCGAGCCAATGCTATCCCAAAATGGTGTGCCATTCAATCTCGTGGGAAATTCCCCATTTCTATTCCTCAACTTTACCTTAAATTCTCAAAGGGACCGATTTAGAATAAATGCACTTTTTTCCGTTTTGCATAGGAAAGATGTACTGAGTCAATTCTCCATGGTTAATCTAGAGCTTTTCAACATTTTTGAAGATATCAAGAAGGTTTCCAAGGCTTTCGTCGTGAATCCTAAACTTGTCAATGCTCAGAATGCTTCCAGTATGTCTTTTTAGTTACAAAAACTTTTCTTTTTTTTTTTTAGGATTTTTTTTTTCATTCTGTCTAAATTTTATTGTTACAGTACTCCCTGTGATGCTATCTTCAAAGTTACTTCCAGAGATGGAATTAGAAGATGATTTGAAAAGGGAGCAATTATTACATGGGATGAAATCCTTTTCTATGACTACGCAGATTGATAAACTAAATGTTGTTTTTCAATTTTTACTTGATAAAAAATCATGTTTTTATGTTTTGTTTTTAAATAAATTCTTTCGGATTCTTGTTTCAGAATCGAATTGAAATGATTAGAAAATGTTGTGAAAGTGCTGAAAAGATTATAGCTGATTCTCGCAAAGCATATGGATTGGGATCTCGCCAACTCCAAGGAGTATCACTACTTCCATTCTTAGATAAAACACAGCTCACAAAAATACACGAACAAGAAGTCTTACTTAGAAACACTGTTAACTTCGGAGAAGGTTGTTTTTATGCTATCATTTATTGTTTTGTGTCTTTATTATTTATAAATTTAAATGACAGACAAATGGATTTTTTAAACTTTAGGATTAAGGTTGCCAGCAGACCAAAGGCAAATGATTTCTTCTTTTCCTTCTCATCCTCTTCCGGCTCATTTATCTGATATTTTAACTCAGATAGAAGACTTGCCAGGTTTGGGGGAGAATTCAAGTAACACACCTGTGGTTTTATAGTTCGTACTGTTATTCTTGTTTTCACTTCAGCGAATAACTGACTAAACATAATATTTTCATTTTTATTCAGATTCTCATCAGAGAAATACTCCACTTTCCATGTCTTCTGGGAGTATTACTAATCAGGTATCAATCATAAAGGTTAAGTACGGTTATAGATTTATTGTTATATATTTATATGACTTATATCAGATGAAATCTAGTTAAATTATGTCATAATAAATGTGATGCTTGGCAACTTAAAAACATAAAGTTTTTTTGAAGCAGGGATTAAAGGTTAATTCAAATTATTTTGTCTGATTGACATCAATTTACTCATGAGCCTTTATATGCTACTCATAAGTTTTGATTTCATATCACTTTCTGGTTAAAAATTCCATTATACTCAAAAAGAGGGAAATTTAAATATGTAATTATAGATATCAACTATCCTGGTAAAAAAAAAGAGTAATTTTTCAAGTCTCAGTGTTTCTCTCTCAGAAAATCTAATAAGATTCTATACTTGATTCTGATATTTCAACTCCATTGGACGAATGCATGGATATTTTTTTCAACAGGGTACTGGAACACAATTAATTGGGAAGTCAGTGCCTTCTCCTTCAGGTGCCACTGGGACGCCTTCTATGGATAATGTGTCAACCCCACCCCTTCCATATACCAACTCTCCCAGATCAAATGTTTCTATGATGAACACACCCTCACCTCAGCAACAGCAACATATTCTGCAGCAGCAGCAGCAGCAACAGAGACGACTGAATCCATTACAACAACACCATCAGCAACTTCTTGTTCAGCAGCAGCAGCAGCAGCTTAGACAACAGTCTTCTTCAACGTTACTAGGACAGGTATTTTTTTCTTGTTAAATAACTTATGTTTTGAACTCCCATCTTTCAAAATAAAAATTACTCATTATTCTGTAGTTAAATGTATAAAGTAAATTCATCATTCCAAATTTAGTTTTTTAAGTAACATGACTAAGAATGAGCTTTGGAATCTTTTGATTTTCAGATTCTTAGGTATCAACTAAACCAGATTTCTGAAAACTGAAATATAGTAGATTTCTGGAAATCTGAAGATTTAATATCTTTTTGGTTCAAAATGTGGACCCTAGACCTAGATCTTGCTTTGGTCAAATAACTATTATAAATTACAATACAAGAATGAATATCTTTATATTGATTTTTTTTGCAAATTATAATTTTTTTGCTATTGCAGAATTATGGTTCTCCAATAGCTCTAAAGTTAAGACATACATGTGCATGTAATCGTTTTTGTATAGTCTGGAATTCTGAATTTGTTGGTTGAAGTGTTATGTTTTTAGTAGATCCAAATATCTTCTCACAGGTACCTGGACAGCATCAGATCCAACAATACTCTCAACCATTGTCACAGCAGCAGTTTCATAATAGACAATTGCAGGCTGGTCATACGCAATCTAATATTGGACAGACTCAAATAAATCAAGCAAATCAATTGAGGACACATCTAAGCCCATTCAATGGAAACACTGCCAATTCCATGCTCAATGCTGCTGCACAGACATCTCAAAATCCACAAATGGTAGATTCTATTAAATCTAGTTGAATGTTCTTTTGTACTTTTAATGAAAATTTCCTTAGTTAATTATAAGTTTTTTTTTTACATTTTATCTTATGCACAAAATAAAAACTATGCTCGATCCTGCACCTAAACCTTAATTTTTTTAGTTAAGAATGTGACCCACTCCTTTGTTTGGTTTTTCGAACTTCAGTTATCAAACCTCTTACTTAATTTTGCTATTTTTCTTTCAGATTTCGAACATGCATTCCACAATCCCACGAATGCAGCAGGTATCATCTCCTTTTAGTATATAGCTTCAATTCTTCCGAATTCAGTATTTATTTATTGTTCATCTTCTCACTCTCTATCTCTCTCTCAGTATGGTTTAACCAGCGGGCATTCCCAACGAAATTATGCTTCACAAATGCTTAATGACCAGAGTATGTAAATAAATAGTCCTAATTGTCAATGTCATACTTGCTTTATAAGTTAATAAATAATAAGTTTGTATACCTTCTGAAGTAGATACTGAATTTTCGGGAGACACTTGTTTTAAGTGGTGAATGTGTTGAGGATGTGGATGAGTGGATCCAAACACCTCAAATATGAATTGACCCAATTTGATAATGTGGATGGTGGGAAATGATATTATATGCAATTCCATTATGTAAAAAAAAATCTGGTGTTTTCTTGTTGTTGCAGTGTTTAACATAGGAGCTTCAAATTCATCAAACATGGTAGCCTTGCAGCAGCAGCAACTTGGTGGTCAGATTGCATCTGGAAATATGCAAGGTAATAACCAGAATTTACAGGCTGTTGGCATGCCAAGTCTTCAGAATACAACATCACAGAATCCAAATTTTCAACAACAAAGACCACCAAATCAACAATGACTTTAAATCCACATTGCATGCAGTGTTCTCTTAAGTTTTGATTTTTTGAGTTTAGACTTTAGATTATGTATAATCTTGTTTCAGTTGTTTGGTTCAGATTATAGATATGAAATGAGTAATATTATACGCCTCTTTCATTGTTCATTTCTTATACACACATGGTTCTTTAAATACATAGCATTTGTCAAAATCTGACAAACAGTTTGATTGATCCAATCTAAGATTCAACTAATTAAGAAATAATAATACACGCTCTTGAATCCGTGATCAATCGGAGGACATTCTTCATCGAAAATTAATTAATACTAGCCATATCGACATATTGTCATTATTGATAAATAATAAACGATAAGGGTATATTTACTATATTATATTAGAATAAGAAAATCAAAATGATGAAATCAGTCAATTGTCCAATTAAGTGAATATTTTTAGATATGATTAGAGTTGACCATGCATGGATCACTTAATTAGGGCTGATGTATGCATCCATGAGAAATACAAACAGTCAATCTAACCATTGGTGGTATGGAACGGGTCTCGAATTTGATTTAAAAAAATGTACGATCCATAGACTGTTTGTGTATCAAATATCATACATTAAACATTATGCATTACATTGTTTTTATATATTTAATAATCATGTCAACATCATGCCACCTTGCAACCAGTGGCGTATCCAGGATTCCCCGACAGGGGGGCAAGATTCGCCGAAGGTGAAAATTTTTTTTTGCACTAATTAAAAAACCTATATAAATTTTGACATGACCTATTCATATAATTGATTATAAAAATCTATAAAAAATCAATACATTCATTCCATAATTAATATTCAATACATTAATTAATATTCAAATTAAAAATAAATACATTCATTTAATTAACAATAAAAATTTCAAATGCATTTTACATTACTTCAATGTCCTACGACGAAGACACATATCATTAAATATTTTTAAAATAACTTCGTTGTCTATAGTTTTAAAATTATCTTTCTCAATATATGTTACTAAACAATCATTCATCAAACTATCACCAAGGCGATTTCTGAGACGAGTTTTAATGTGGGAATCACATTAAAGAAATAAATAAAATGGTTCCTTTTTAATTAATTAAAGAAATAAATAAAATTCACATGAATATTTAATCAATTTAAGTCCCTGTTTTAAAAAATCCCATGAAATAATGAAAATTCATATTTTTTCAGGTTGATGATAGTTCAATTCAATTTTTTGCAAATGGTTCATTTTCCTGTTTTAAAATGGTACATTTTTTTCCGGATCAAGCTAGGTTAAACACAAACGGATCAAGAATTCAAGATAGACGGACATACCTAGAGCCTAAAGGCTAGAGAGTAGCGGAGACTGGACTCTGGAGAGTGGAGACGAACTGAAGGCAGTGAAATCCGATGGTGGTGGTGTCCTGTGGGTTGTGGCACAATAACTGAATCTCGATGGACGGTGGTCGGAACGTGAGAGCTTGACCGGTTGACCCTGAGATGATCGTGAGGTGGATGGGAGGAGGAGAGATTGGGGGAAGTCGTGAGTTTTGGGGAAGGAGATTGGGGGAAACAAGATTGAAGGAAATTAGATGGTGGGAAACGAGATTGGAGGATGGGGGGAAAATGAGATTGGGGAAATAATATTGGGGAGATTTTGGGAGAAATCGTGGGTTTTGGGGATATTGGGGAAATTTGGAGGATATTGGGGAAATATCGTGGGTTTTGGGTTTGGGGGAGAGGTTTAGGGATTTAGAAATTTGGGGGAGAGGTTTAAGGATTTAGAAAATTTGGGGAGAGATTTAGGGATTTAGAAGATTTTGGGGAGAAATTTAGGGATATTTAAATTTTTAGGGATTTATATGTAATTAAACTTAAAATTACATATATTGTAAAATTTATATAGTATATAAATATTGTGAAATTTATAAATTAACCCTTAAAAAATATTAATATATTGTGAAAATTACACTTAACCCCTATAAAAAATTTAATTACATATAGGTCCTTGGATATTTTCCAAATTTTAGGGGGGGCAATTGCCCTCCCTTGCCCCCCCTGGATACGTCACTGCCTAGGGGTGAAGTGTAAAGGAGGGGGGAAACATTTGATACTTGTGAAATTGTTTAGTGTATACTAATACGATCAGTAGTCAAACTTGAATGTCTTTCTTACTCGTTTGACTGGCAATAATAGATCAAGTGTATCAATGCATTTGTGGATATCAATGCATAAGTGTATCAGAGTCACTTAATATATCACTAGTTAATTCGTAGCTAAACTTGTGGAAGAATAGAATTGCATTGCAAATTAATGCAAAATTAAGTTTTTTGCTTAAAAAAATTATAGTTAAAATTTGATAAAAATACGTGTACAAAAACGAGAGATATTGGAATATGAAATTTTTGACACATTGAGATACAAGAGATATTGAAAACAAAAATTCTAAGCTTCGATTTGAGCGAGAAAATTTAATTTTTAATTCTATTATTTTTACAGAATTATAAATGATATATTTAATTTTGATTATGAAATACGAATGTATTATATTTCCGAATACCGAGGTCTGGAAAGAAAAAATAGATGACACATTAAAGGTAGAATCAGACATTTATAAAGGTCTCAAGACTATTTTATAAAGCCTTTTGGACTTCATCAGAAGAAGAAAAAAACTTTAAATGGTATGTTCCTAAAATCCTAAGTGGTAGTTGAAAAGGAAAATTTAGTAAGGGAAATTTCCGAAAGATGAAAGAAAAGCCCTAAGAATTTTGATTCGCACTTTCTGAGACCACCAACTACACTTCTGCTCCGCTGCTTAGACCAAGCCGGGAAACATTTTTCCTTCACCATGGGACATGATTACATGAACTGTGTTTGTTAGTTTTCGAGTCAAGGTTTGTTGTTCGTTAGTTTTTTTAATGCATTGCGACATTGTGTAGTTTTGTTAGCAATTTTACTGTGCAGAGATGCTTTTTCTTTTGGTTCATGACATCCTTAATGGTTTTCATAACGGGTTTATTTTGTCATCGGACATTGTTTTCAATCCGACCAGGGGATTTTGAGATTAATAGATTTTTCTAACATCATGAAAATATTTAATGAGATTATTATCAGCGCGGAAGATGGTTTTTCCAGAGATCATAGACCTGTGTAGTGACGAAGAGATAGAAGAAGTGGGACTTGAGAATGGGAAACACAATGCGCCTTCAAGGTTACCAATCAATATGGCAACCCAGTTCAACACCAAGGTAAAGGAAGAACCAGTTGAAATATCGGAGGTAGCTGCAAGAAGACGGAAGAGTAATGAAATGAAAGTATTGGGCAATCGACCCTCTTTTTTTCCTACTTCCATAAACTTGTCTAGTGATGAAGAGACAGAAGAAGTGGGGCTGGAGAATGAGAAACACGAGGTGCCTCCTGTTCCTTCTTCCATACCCACTTCATTGCTCTGCCGAGAGTTTTGGAAAGCTGGTGACTATGAAAATGATGAAAGATTGCAGTCATATCCTCGAGGTATGTAGTAGATTGTTTTCTTGATGACTGATGCTCATATCGACTCCTTCTAAATTCTAATATTACACATTTCTAGAGTTTTTCCTATGTCTAGAGTTTATGTTTTTTAATAGTCACATTCAGTTTATTAATGAACTTCTCTTGTATTACTCTGCAGATGGGAGAAACCATTTACGAGTTCACCCTAATTTTCTTCATTCAAATGCAACATCACATACATGGGCTTTTGGTGGTTAGTGATTATAGTTTGCTGAATAACAGGACTTAGTTTATTTTAAATAAACCTAAGTTAATAATACCAAGTCTGCTTTTCTTTGCAGCCATAGCAGAATTGCTAGACAATGCATTTGATGAGGTATTTGACCTTTTTCTTCCCATAAGATCAGATCGTTGGTTAGTTAATCATTTTTTTTGATGAAGATGAAATTTCATTAGGAATGAAGTGGGCCTTGCCCATATTACAATATGGTTAGAGTAGCGCGCACTAGACCGCGTTATAGCATGTTATAAACCCCATAGTGCGGGTAGCCGACGCTAAATAGCGCACTATGGTCTATGAGTAATGGATTTTTACTTTTAGGCGGATCTGGGCAAATATCCACCCAAATACCCGGTTAGATAATGGTTTCAATTAATTATTTAAGAGGAGAAATCACATTTTCTAGAATAGATCTTGTGTTTTCACCCATTTCTTTTCTCTTGTTTTGACTCGTTCACTACTCTGTTTAGTCAAGTAAAGTATTTTATATAATACAGGTTTAAAGGCATAATTTACATAATAAGGGTTTGAACTTTCATATATATGAAAAATCTGTTGAGCGCTATAGCGTGGGTAGCTGGCGTTATGTGCTATTGCGCAACTCAAACCTTGATTTCAATTACATATGGAGAATGACTGTTGATCATTCAATTGGTTCTCTCTCTTCCAGATAAGAAGTGGTGCTACCTACTCCATCATAAACATGATTTCTGTTCCACGTAATGGTCCTGCATTGCTTATTCAAGGTAAGCCATTTATTTTTTATTTAACTTTCTCACCAAATATTTCAAACGAAATTAAAAAATTGTTATTGATGAACAAATCAAATTTTTATTATTTAATTTATCTACATTATGAACAATAAATCAGATGATGGAGGTGGAATGGATCCCGAATCCTTACGAAACTGTATGAGCTTTGGATTTTCTAATAAGAATTCAGGTTCTTCTATAGGACAATGTAAGGAATATTTTTTTGAGATCAAGGAAAATATTTGTTAAGTCATCTAAACATTTGTTAAGCCATCTAAAGAGATTTCTTCCTTCTTCCCACGAAGGAATCTTTTAGATGACTTAACAAATGTTTTCATCGGTATACACTCTTCTAATCATTATTTAATATGAGCCTCAGATGGAAATGGTTTCAAGACTAGCACTATGCGACTTGCTGCAGATGCTATTGTTTTTAGCCGTTGTTTTTCCAAAAGGTTAGAATATATGGAATTTTTTCCTTCACCGTCTTATATGTCTAGTGTTTTTTAACTTTTTTTTAAAGCAATTAAATTTCATTAAAATAAAGGCAATGCCCAAGTTAAACAAAGTATAGAAATAAAAAAACAGAAGTAAAAAGAAATGAGCAAGAAACTCATTGACTCTCTTATTAGCTATGTAGATACGTTGCCTCAAGAGGTTGGTCTCCCATACTTATATCATAGATGTCTCCAAAGGATGATAACAACTCTTCTTTTAACCATAGTTTCAAATTAGCAAAAGCGCTCACAATTTCCAATTAGCGCTTTAGCGCGCTTAAAGCTAAAAAAGCGATAATGACATTTTTGTAAATATATGCATATATATCTCTGTATTATTTTTTTTCAAATCCTATAAATATATATTTTTCAAATATATACCCCTGTTATAAATATTTATAGGTGTAATATAACATTTATTACAGTAAACATGTAATATAACTTATATTACATATTTACCAGTAAACGTGTAATAACATTTATATTACACGTTTACCAGTAAACATTTATATGTTGTTGAGATATGAAGGCCTTTTTATACAAATCATTCTCCAATTGTTCCACAACAACAAACCAACCAGGTGTCTAATTTGGGAAGACATCTGACCAGACAGGTGCTGGACCATGAGAAACTTCTAGCAGCTATAAAAGAGGATGAAATCTGTTTGAAGAGCGGACTCACGATACAGAATTATATCACCACATTGAATCATACGTTCTGTAACCCTTTTCACAACCATCTGTAATCATGAATCAAAACATATGTGTAATAACATTTATATTACACGTTTACCAGTAAATATTTATATGTTGTTGAGATATAAAGGCCTTTTTATACAAATCATTCTCCAATTGTTCCACAACAACAAACCAACCAGGTGTCTAATTTGGGAAGACACCTGGCCAGATAGGTGCTGGACCATGAGAAATTTCCAGCAGCCATAAAAGAGGAAGAAATCTGTTTGAAGAGCGGACTCGCGATACAGAATTATATCACCACATTAAACATTTATATGTGTAATAACTAATAACAATAATTGTTATTACACATAGATGAACAACATCAGTTTGCTTCTACTACAGCTTACAGATCCTTCTCCTCCTCCCTTCTCCAAGCTTCTACTGTCCGGTGATGGGTAGAAACCCATTAACCCGACCCACTCACCCGCTTAAAAAAAGCGATTTGGAAAGTGCTCCTCTAGGAGCGCTTTTCCGCTTTAAGCGTCGCTTTTTAATCTATGTTTTTAACACTCCGGATCAAAGGAAAGACTGATGTCTTTAATGACTTCCTTAAAGACTACCTCAGGAGGCCTATTAACGTGCTGTCTGTATCTTTTATTTTTTTCCATCCATATATGCCACGACAAGCACCCAATAACATTCCATAATGGCCCCCAAGGGGGAGAGTGATGCGTAATTTTTTGTGCACCCTCCGTCAGATCCCCTAATTTAATATATGGCCTGAATTGGGTGGGAACTGGAATATTCATTATTTTCCAGAAGACGAGATTCAGGTGCTTAACCAACTAAATTAAAAGAGATCTGAAATAAGAACAGTTGAAAAAAAGACGACTTCTATATTAATCTTCCAGATTGCATACCTTAGGTACTTGCACTTTCCAACTTCTTAACTTCCTGAACGTGTTTAGGTGATCCCATTTCACCCTCCACAAGAGAATAGAGAATTTTGTCGGCATCTTCGACTAAATTCCCTTAGCTAACATGTTTTTATGTTTTCTATTTCTAATACTTTCCACCATTTTCCCCAACTTGCTTATCGGACTATCAAATCTCCACACAATCGTATACACAATGTTTAAAAACAGATTTTGTATACCAATGAACCCACTAAGAGAGCATCTTATTGATACTTTACATGCTGGTGGTCTAGCTGGCCACTTAGGAAGAGATGAAGTCACAATGCAATTGAAAACTAGGTTCTACTGGCCAAAAGTGGGAATTCAAACAGTGAAGTTCATACATGTCTGTCAAGTCTGTCAGCAAGCAAAAGGAAGAAGGCAGAATAATGGTCTTTACATCCCACTACCAATCCCTAAAAAACCATGGGTGGATCTATCAATGGATTTTGTTTTAGGGCTACCAAAAACAAAAACCGGGTTTGATTCAATCTTTGTAGTGGTTGACAAATTCTCCAAGATGGCACACTTTCTGCCATGTAGAAAAACAAGTGATGCTACATCCTGTAAGAAGCACAATCTTTCACATATTGAAATACAAGCTATATGCTCATGGGAGTCCAACCTCTTGAGGCTTCTGTCCTTAGCTAGTTAGCCAGGACCACAGCTATATAAGAGATAGACAATGTTTTACATTTAATGTTTTTACACTTATTGTACTTGCATTTCCTTTAATGTTTTTACAGTACATTTCCTTATATCTGTAATCTTGGGCTATGCCCAACCTCCTTTTTTAGTAATGAAAGCTTTATTTTCTTAAAAAAGAAAAAGAAAAACAAGGATGCAGTTTACATAGAACAACTGTTCTTTAAAGAAATTGTGAGACCGCATGGAGTACCCAAATCAATAGTGTCTGACAGAGATACTAAATTTTTATCACATTTCTAGAAAACCTTATGGGAAAGATTTGGTACTAAAATAAATTTTTTTACAACATGTCACCCTCAGTCTGATGGACAAACAAAGGTAGTCAATAGATCTCTTGGAAGTTTGCTAAGAACCATGGTTGGACAGAATCAGAAAAGATGGGATGCATACTTACCTCAAGCTGAATTTGCATTCAACAACATGATCAATAGGTCCATTTATGGCAGCTTATGGTCATCAACCCAAACAGTCTATTGATATTGCTGATATTCGTTTCAGCCAACTCTCTGTTGAGAATCTGATATCAAAGAAAAAAGAAATATATAAAGCAGTAGAGGAGGCTCTATAATAATCAAATAGCAAGTACAAAAACTAGACACTACAGTTCTAACACACTACATTTTTTGCTATATAGTGAAACCTCGAAAGGAGGTAGAATAAAAAAGGGGGATGGCTTTGATACTATATTGTCCATGTTGGAACTTGGAATTATAAAATAAAGACTTATAATAGTATAATATCGTATTGAATTATTGATGCATTACATACAATTTTTTTCTTTTTATATCGATGAGGATAATATAAATGACTTTTAAAATACAAATCAATTACTTGATTGATTTCTAACATATACAAATCCTAAACCCTAAATCAATTACTAATAGTAATTGAGTTGTACACGTGTACCTCATATTCCAACAACACTTTTTCATCAATCTTTTTTCTTCCATAAAATATTGTTTCACGAATTTCCCTCAGGACTCAAAGCATTGGGCTTCTTTCTTATACATTTTTAAAACAAACGAACTGTGATGAAGTAATAGTACCATTGGTGAGTCATAGATTCATAATCATGTAACCTGATTTTCCAATATATATCAATGTCTTTTGTTTACTTTTTACCCATTTTTGAACAAAGGGATATATATATTTCATATTTATTTTGGTTTTTAAATATCGAATTCTCATTTGGTTTAGGTTGACTATAAATTCGATCCTCTAACTGGAGTTTGTCAAAAGTTGTTTCGTGACAAGGAATTACAATTTTCTTCTAACCTCTCTGCAATAATGAAATGGTCTCCTTTTGCAACAGAAACTGATTTATTGATGCAAGTAAGATTCGTAATTTTTTTGTCTAGGTTTTTTATGCGATTGGAGGTTAGCCAATTTGTATATATTGATATACATGTGCATTTATGCAATTAAAATTCTTGATATGTGGAGGGTAGGGTAGTCATCTCAAGAGCCCAATTAGAAAAAAGGAGTATGAATTACTTTAAGGATATTTACAAGAGTTCTCCCTTCCCAGATATACCATCTCCCGTTATTTTTCCCTAGGATTGTATCTCAAGATATGAACACATGGTTGACTCAACAATCCACAAAAAAGGAAGTTAAATCCACCTTGTTCACATTTCAAATGGGGAAATCCTCAGGACCTGATGGTTTCACAGTGGGTTTCTTTAAAGCTCTCTGGCCGGAACTAAAGCAAACAGTCCTAACTTGTGTCAGACAGTTCTTCAACGACAAACCCATATTGAAGTCGGTTAATCACACATTTATCACACTTATCCCAAAAAAACCCACAACTACCGAACTATCAGACTTTAGGCCAATCTCTTGTGGCAACTTAATTTACAAACTTCTCACCAAAATCTTGGCTGACAGAATCTCCAAGGTCCCCTCTGAGTTAATATCCCCTCACCAAACATCTATCATAGAGGGAAGAAACATCTCGGATAACACCATCTTGGCAGACGAGATGGTGCATGGCTTCGGGAGAATTAGAACTCCCAAAAGATGTTGTCTAAGTATCGACCTCAAGAAGGCTTTCGATACAGTGAAATGACAAGCAATCACACACACCCTTGACGCAATGTGATCCAACCCTCTGTTGTGCAAATTCGTACATAATTGTATATCCATAGTCTCCTTCTCGGTACAGGTTGAGGGATCCCCCACTCCTCCCTTCACTAATTTTAGAGGAATCAAGCAAGGGGACCCATTGTCTCCTATCCTATTCGACCTGGTAATAGATAATCTTATCAGATTAATAGAGAAAGAGATCAAAGATAAGAGGATGGATACTTATATCGTGAATGGAGCGGTTTCCATCTCGCATCTTATCTACGCAGATGATGTATTGATCTTCTCAAAGGCAAATCCCAAGTCTTTAGAAACAATTAAGAAAATCCTAAAGACTTTTTCCAAATTCTCAGGCTTCAAGAGAAGAACTCAGCAACCTACTCAAAAGTATGCATAAATGATCATTATCTGCATAACATTCTCAACTTCCCAACTAAATCCCTCCCTATCAACTATCTTGATCTCCCAATAACGGGAATATAGAAATCTCACGCGACATGTTGGAAGTTGATAAATCCAATAGAAAAAATGTTAGCCAGATTGAAAAGAAGATGTTTGTCTTACGCAGGCAGAACCCAGTTAGTAAATAGAGTCTTACAAGGTAAGTTTCAATACTTGGCAAACGGAACCACACATGTGGTTCAATACTGCCATGCACATTTATTAAAAAGATTCAGAACCTAGCTTACAACTTCATTTGGGACGGGAGAAGAGGGAGTAGTTGGGAAAAAATGGCACTTCCAAAGAGCGAAGGCGGAATAGAGGTCAGAGATTTCTTTGCAATTAATGCTTCAACATTGGTTAAAAGAACAGAGAGGATGTGGAATCCTAATAACTCCATACTAGCAGACTGGATAAAAATTAGGTACATCAAAGGAAGAAACATTGGGGAAATAGAGTGTAGGCCTACTCTGGACTCTCACATGTGGAAAACAATACTAGCTAATAAGGAAACAATAGGGAAATGTATAAACTGCCTGAGTAACTATAGGGTCACACAAATTGCCCCCTCCAAGTACTCAGAAACATTAAGGCCCAGAGGCATCTTACAAGAGATAAATCTAAGGATCTGAGCCAAAAAGCCTCCCAAATTCTCTATGTTGTTGTGGAGAATTAAGGTCAAGAGTCTGAACACTTTAACTAGACTACAAAGCTGGGGACTCAACATAAATACGTCTTGCCCACTATGTGGAAATGAAAAAGAAATATTATAACACCTATACTTTAACTGCTATTACATTAGATCCCTATTGCTAGAGTCCACTAGCTGCATTAACAATGCTGTTTGGACAATTAGTGGGCAAAACCCCCCATCTCCCGCAATAGATATCAGGATAGGGGATATTATGGAAAAAATACAAAAATTCACCCACAAGTCCAGTTGTTGGGGGTACACTGGACTATGGTGTGAAAGGAATAGGAGATTAAAACAACACACCCTAAGGCCCCCAGAAATTGTCAACAGAGAAATTATAATGGATGTGAGCATTGCATATGATTCTATATCTTATAAGAAATACAATCTTTCACAGATTGAAATACAAGCTATACGCTCATAGGAGTCCAACCTCTTGAGGCTTCAGTCCTTGCCCAGTTAGTTAGGGTCATAGCTGTATAAGAGATAGACAATGTTTTTACATTTAATGTACTTGCATTTCTCTATATTCTGTAATCTTGGGCTATGCTTAATCTCTTTTTTAGTAATGAAAGTTTTAATTTCTCAAAAAAAAATTCTTGATATGTTAAATTCGAAAATATATGATATCCTTTCAAAATAACCCTATTATATATATGTTCCAGGCATACAGAAATTCACTACTTGACTTTAAAGTCTAACACCATAGTAGTTGTAAACATTGAGTTTTGGATGTAGGAGTTTACTAAATGGGAATGAGATGCTGCGAAGGAAATAACAGAAAGAAGAAAAATGAAAGCAGAATTTCCCAACAGTGCAAGGAATCTTTTCTGGGAAAGGTCTAAACAGGCATCTCGAAAACCACCTCCGGCAGCACGATTTTCGGCAGAAAAATTGGAAAAATTGGAAAAATTTTGCGATATTTTTGCTAATTTCAAACTTTGGGCTATGCTCAAAGGGGTCACAAAACTACAAAGAAATATTGTACAAAATTTTTCTGTTTTGTGACACCCGGGGGGGCACGTACCTACCCATAGCTTCCGACACTTCGGAAGAACTCCCACTCGTAGTCTGTTGCTTCGACCCGATAAAAGCAACCATTCCATTTATGGTTCCTTTTACTAAGGATCATAAAAAGAAAGCTCTCGCCATTACTACTGAGGTAGGAGCTTTTGGTAGGAGGGTTGGTTCCCGTACTATACTAACCTCCAATATACCACTGTCGGCACATGAGGTGCCCTCATCACTCCCACCAAATGGGGGAGTAAACCTAACTCCTGCGCTAGAAGAGAGGTTGATTAACTTTATGGATTCCATAGAAAAAAGAGTTAGCAACCTCGAGAAAGCGAGGGGCAATAAGACCATCATCCGCGAAGGAACGGGTGAATCTGGGTCTTACTATTCTCTATCTACGGAGAAAAAGAGGAAATCTCCAGTGCCTCCTAAAGCAAAGGCTGGACCTAGCAAGAGTCGCACTCACAAGACTCTTACAACAAAGTTCGTGGAAGATCTCCGTCGGAAACTGGCCGACAATCCGGTCGCCAGCAGTCTGATAGAGTTCTTGAGAATCAAAAGCGCTCTTTTTCACAAGGACCTTTTGAAAGAATCTTTTCCACCAACCTAGCGGGTACCCAAGATAGAAGCGTATGGCGGTTCGAGTGATCCAAAAGATCACATCAACCTCTACCTTAGTGTCTTGGAACCGCAGACCACCGATAGCGGACTGTTGTGTCGGGCATTCCCCGGCATTCTCAAAGGCAGCGCTTATCGGTGGTTCTCTGGTCTGCCAACTGGCTCGGTCTCCAGCTTCGCGGACCTCTTTTCGATGTTCATCGCCCAACATGTGGGGATGTTCATCGCCAGTTGGCACTGCTGGCATTACGACAGAACAAACTGTCTCTGAGGTATTACACGATTAAGTTCACTTCGATGATGACAGAAGTGAACGACCTAATCCCGAGTTTGGCCATAGCGGGGTACATGAATGGGCTAGTACCCTACTCCCCTTTGGCCCAGAATCTTACGCTCCATAAAGTGGAGAACCTCCCCGACCTCTTCCAACGAGCTCAATCGTTCATTGAGATAGAAGAGGAGAACAATAATAAGCTGGACGGAGTCAAGGTTCTGGGTGCGCGCGCATATGCGATGATGCGCCCCCAGAGGGAGATGCGCCAGGCGCATCTCCCTTAGCCGGATCCGGGTCGGATCCGAGTAAAATCCGACCCGGATCCAGGCCTGTTTTAAGTTATTTAAATAACTTAAAACAGTGTTTTGTTTTTATTTTAAAAAAAAGGCCAATTTTTTTTTATTTTAAGACCTTATAAATTTTTCGCATAAAAATTTATACATTGGTCCATGAAAAGAGCTATATTATTTTTAATATAAGCTCCTCCCACTCTTTAGACTTCATATTTGTTTTAGACAAAATGAATCTTTATTTATAGACCAACCTTCTTTGTGTTTTTTGAATTCTATCAATGTGGGACTAAAAAAGTGTGGTTAAATAAATTATTATTATAGAGTATTTTTTATGTTGTAGATGTATTAAAGAAGGCCCAGTCCAGCCCATTACGTTATTATTTTTTAAAAGCCTCTTGGGTTATTTATTATTTTCTTTTTATAAAAGCCTATCTTTTATAAGTTTTAAGAAACCCTAGCCATTTATAGAGCTATATTATTACGAAAATACCCCTAAATGGTTAACCGGTTTTTAAACCTTGGTGTTACAATGAATTATAGGGTGTTATAATAATTAATAAATATATGTATTATAATAATTTTTCTATCCAATATATTTTTAACTAAAAAATTTAATTAATATAATTTAGATATATAAAAAAATATTAATTTCCTATAGTTTTATAAATATTTACGAAAATGCCACTGGCGCATCTGAGCGCATATACACGCATATGCACGCATATGCTCAGATGCTCCAGGTGGCGGCGCATCGCGCAGAGGCGCATCCGGAACCTTGGACGGAGTCGAGCCGCCCAACCCAAAAAAACCTCGCTATGCTAAAGAAGATACATACGAGGATACAAGTTCCCAGTCTGAAACCTCGACTAGTCCTCCTCGATACAGAGAGGAGCTTCTCATTAGCAGTTATGACCACTAAAGTCATAACTCATACTCTCAGTCTGGTAACAGTTATGGCCACGAAAGCCATAGCTCACACTCTCGGCCCATTAACAGTTATGACCATAGCCCATGCTCTCAATCTTATGACAGTGATGGCAACCAGAGCCACAGTTCACACTCGCAATCAAGTGCATCACACTAGTAGTGAGGAACTATCACCTGTTAAGAGATAGGATTGGCCAGAGTAACCATGCAGGCTATGCTTCTGTCAGTGGCAACCAGCGACCAAAACATGTCGATTATTTTGTTTGTCGCTCGTACCATTCTTATGTATTCTCAATAGCGATATTATTCTAAATAAATCTCTCTTTAATCCATAGAGATATATGTAGTATCATATTTAGATTAATCACCTGTCGCTTCAGACGGATCAATCATCCATCGCTTCGGCTAGATGACGTCCGTCTCTTCATCCTCATATATCATCCATCGCTTTGGCTGAATGATACCCGTCACTCAAACCAAGGTTTAAAAACCGGTTAACCGGTAACCGGTTCTGGCTTACCGGTTTTCCGGTTAGATCGGTTAACCACCGGTTAACCGGTAGGGGTATTTTCGTAATTTTTTTTTAAAAACAGAAATTCTGTTATATACTTATATATCTATTCCATGTTTATATCCCTGTTTATATAAATAAAAATATCATAAACAATATAGTAATTCAAAATAGTAATTCAAAATAGTAATTCAAAATAGTAATTCAAATAAGTAATTCAAAATAGTAATTCAAATAAGTAATTCTATAATGTAATTCAAAATATCCTAAGCCTAAGATATCTAGATATCATCATTTTCTACGTTTTGAGTCCTCCTCGTGTAGGCTCCAAGTCTTTCATGTATTCCCATAGCCTCCTGTACTGTAGCCCAAGTGAGTCCGTCATCTGTGTACACAAACTCATTTGATGCTCCTTCAATTCCAGTCATCCATTCACTAGAGAAGTTCAATTCTTCAAGGCATATGGGATCATATTTGATTGCACCTTCCTCTACAAGTAGTTTAGCCCTTTCACTTCTTTCATGGAGTTTTGCGTTGTAATTTACGAACACTAGATCATTGAGTCGATTCGCCTCAAGCCTATTTCTTTTTTTTGTATGAATCTACAAAAAAATGAAATGGAGAAAATTATAAAAGAATGTACTCCATTCAACATTTAGTGACACACAATTGACTATTTAAGTGACTCACAAATTCGAATGTACTCCAATTGCGCTCGCAGCTAGAAGCAGAGGCACACAATCCAAGTATTCTCATAGCTATAGTTTTCAACTCGGGTGTAGAAACCCCAATGGTATCCCACCATGTCACTAAAAAAAATTCAGAATTTGAATTCATACTTTAAAATTTATAAGAATTTCAGAATTCTTACCTAGATCTATAAACGTCGATGATTTCATAGTCACGGCATTTCCAAACCTTCCATGTTTGTTTTTGTAGAGGGCTGAATCAAACACAATTTTAGTTCGAAGATCCACATCGTCAATCATTCTTCCCATACAATCCTCAAAAGCTTCCTCATAAGCATTGGTATCCGGATCAAGCGAGCTAAAAAAAATTTAGAATTTTAGAGTGATTAAATTAAAGTAATGTTATTTAATTTCATTAGTACCTTCTTAGCTCATAAAATGATTTTGGATTTAGAAATGCACCCGTTTTAAAAAGAGGACTTTGGAAATGTTTATCCCATCTTCTTTCCATGATCTCCCATATTGGCTTGTAGTCTCTTTCCACATTGTTGAAATTGTTTTTGACACCTTCCTTTGCCATTTTGAAACCCATGTACACATAACCCATGACAGGTTTTCTTTCTGCATCTACCAACCTAAGCAATTCCACAAGTGGTTTTGTAGCTCGACAAAAATCCTCAAGTGCCTTCCAAAATATAGAGTTGATCATCAATCTTTGGACAGCAGTGTTGTTACCTTTGTTCTTGTACTTCTCCCAATTGAAGTGTTTCAAAACATCCTTTTGTTCCTTCAAACTTTCCAATGTTAGGTATGCAGATGCAAATCTAGTAACGCCACAACGAATAAGTTCTTTGTCCTTTGAAGCCACTAGGAAATCACTATGAAGGTTCGTGTGGTTGTAGATGCGTGTAGTGATTTTCCTTGCATTTTTGACAACTTTGGCATATTTTGGGATTTTACCGACATCCTCAATTGTCATATCCAACACATGTGCTACGCAAAGAGTCCAATACAAATGTTTGTACTTATCTATTAGCATCTTTTCAAACAATACATAGTTGCTTGCGTTGTCGGTACAAATTTGAACCACATTGTCCACTCCAACCTTTTGCATTGCATCGTCAAGAGTTTTGGCGACGTAATCGACAGTTTTTGATTCAGATGATGCATCGATTGAATGCATATAGACGGTCCCCGCACTTGAATTCACTAAGAAGTTGATAATACTTCTGTTGCGTCCATTGGTCCAACCATCTGACATCAGTGTACAACCCCTACGTTTCCAAGCCTCCTCATGTTTTTTCCGAATTTCTTTGGTTTTTGTAACTTGTCTCTTGAGAAGGGGTACTCTCAATTGATACATTGAAGGTGGCTTATAGTTTCTGCCATATCTACCAACGGCCTCAAGCATGACCTATTAAATTAGGCTTATAGTTTCTGACATTTATTTAAGAACTGATTACGTAAAAATCAGACTTATTAAATCATGTTAAAAATTGAAAAATCTAATTTCATACCTCAAAAAGTGGATTACGAACCACATTGAAAGGAATTCCACTAGAATAAAAAAATTCAGCCACTATGTCGTCCACAATAGTCTTGGCTTCCTTTTTCATATGATCTTCAATTGATGATTGTTTCGACTTGGAAGTATTCCTCTTTCGAACAACGTCGTGGATTGTTTCGTTGTCTTCCAAACGCAAAGCATTCATCTTCTTTAATAATCCAGATGTTGATAACTTGTTTGATCCTAGCACACTTGATTTTGTAGTCGAAATTGTTTTATGCGATTTCTTTGATTTCTTGCTCAATTTGATGATATCGATGATGGGAGCCTTGTCTTTCCTCTTCTTTTCCCCCATATATTCCAGCAATTCATTTACAATCGCAATGGTTGTAAAATGACATTTTTGAACATTATTTGTACCGTGAGTATCTCCGGTAATATGTTCCTTCAAGCGTCCTATTCTACCACTGTTGGTTTTTCCACATAAAAGACATTGGACTTGATAGGACTTCGAGAAGTCGTTGATCACTCCATATTTCCATGCCAAATCTGTATATTTAGTAGGTCTTTTCGATTTATCCGAAATTACCTCCACCGGTATGGATTTATGGTACACAAGATTAGGATCTGGTTGATAACGATTTTGGGCAGCAACATTGACATCAGGAATAGGGTCAGGACTTTCAGTAGTAGTGGCTGGAATTTCTGGAATAGGCTCAGAAGCAGTGGCTCCAACATTTTCAGCAGTAGTTGCTTGAATAAAATTGACTTCCTCGCTGTCCAGCAACTCTAATTCTTCCAAATCGATACGCACATCATTTCCAGCTTCATTTTCACTGGAATGACTGGATTCTTCACTTAAAAGAAGTACGTAATCGCTGGATTCTTGGGAAGACATGATCGATGGAGTAGGATAATATTTCAGATCGTGGAAAGTGAAGAAAATGTCAAACAAATGTGGAGGAAAAGAAGAAGAAAAAATTCTGATGGTGGAGAATCAAAGAAATGTGGAGGAGAAGAAGAAGGAAAAAAATTCTAATGGTGGAGAGTCAAAGAAATATGTTGGAAATGTGGAGGAGAAGAAGAAAAGAAAGTGGAGAAGAAGGAGAGGGTTTCTAAATAACGGCTAGGGTTTCAAAATCTAATAACTTATAAAGAGAGGCTTATAAAATTTAAACTTATTAAAATAAGCCCTTTAAATGAGGCCTTAAAATAACTTATTAATAGAACGTAATGGGCTTTATTAAATGAAGCCTTTAAAAAAACAAATTAAAACAGATTAAATAATTATTATTTTATTGAAACTGGGTCGGGTATCCGGGCCGGGTACGGGTAAGACCCGACCCGTCGACCCGTCCCAACTAACTGGCCACCGGTTTTTAATTTTTTACCGGTTAACCGTCGGTTTTTAAACCTTGGCTCAAACCTAGCTTACGACCCACGAGTCTAAGTGATGGTCACAAATCATGTCCTAAGTACAAATGAACCTAACCCCAAGAGGTTCTAAGTACCCACAACACATACGATTCAACCCCATCTTGTCGCTATGGCCTTGATGAGGGTAAAAAGTTACTCTGTCGTTTCGTCCAGAGTTCAACTACACATTAGGGAATGAAATCTAGAGTCTTAGATTCTCAAAAAATCCTAAGTCCTATTCCCGATAATTTTTGTATCTCCAACTCATTACGTCACTTAGTTTTGCGAGTCTTGGTTAGTTGTGAAGTTTAATTTATTTCGCGAGTTTAGCCGTAGACTGAGCTACGATTCGTACGACCAAGTCTACGCCCAGAGTGGCTAGCAATAGGGTTAGCAGAGTCTAATTTACGTCCAGAGTGGCTAAATTACGACTTGTGAATCTAGTTTCGGGGTTAGTTACAATTCAAAAAATAAATTAAATAAACAATTAATTAAGAAAGCAAAATAATTGATTGAGTTCCAAAAAATTACAAAAATATCAAAACATTACAAGAGGGGGAGTATCACGAGCTCTCCCGACACTTCTGTCGCTTCGGCCAGAAGTCGTCAAAACCCTCACAGTTACCCAAAACTTAGGAGTCGACGATTGGGACACCCAGTCACCGACTCAGGGTAAAACAACATCACATTTCCAGGAGGGAGTATTACAAGCTCTTTCCGACACTTCTGTCTCTTTGGTCAGAAGTCGTCAAATTTCGAGGGGGAGTATCACAAACTCTCTCGACACTTCTGTCGCTTCGGCCAGAAGTCGTCCAATTTCGAGGGGGAGTATCACAAACTCTTCTGACACTTCTGTCAATTTAGATGGAAGTCGTCACATTTCGAGGGGGAGTATCACAAACTCTCCCGACACTTCTGTCGTTTCGGTCAGAAGTCGTCAAATTTTCAATGGGGAGTATCACAAGTACTCCTGACGCTTCTGTCGCTTCGGTCAGAAGTTGTCAAATTTTCAAGGGAGAGTATCATAAACTCTCAGCAAATTTTCAAGGGGTTTGGCCTTATCTACTCCTTCGGACAGTAGATCAATAGGGAGATCAGGCATATAAGGACTGATTCTTATCAATCTGGACAGTAGATCAATAAATCTTAATGCAGAGTTGATGATGCAGAGCATCTTAATGCATTATATATTATATAATAAGAGTGCTTATTATAATTCTCAACATGCCAATATTGGCCCCAACCCTGGAATTAATAGCATTGGGTCTCAACTGAACGGACACACTCTTGAACAAGCCCAAGCTTGGCTCGAGATGACTCGAGCCATTGTGCTTCACCTTTGAAGCCATTTAAACTCACATTGTGGAGGCTGTCCACTACACACAATGTGAGTATAAATACCAAGTGGACCCAAAGAAGGGTTACTTTTTGCTTGATATTTGTGAGGTATATTTTCTCTCTCTTCTCCTTGTGACCTTCTATCTCCCAAGTCTTCTTCTTCTTCTTTTCTGTATTTTCGGCCAGAACAGAAAACAATTGGTGGATTCCAATCTGATTTCTTCCCTCTCTGCCGACTATCAAGAAGAGATTCATCACTCTTCTCACCCTTCAGAACAGAGTTACATTGTTCTACATTAGTTGATCTGGTAAAATGGGATCCACCAAGCTACAATCAATTGTCAATGTAAATGGAATCCACCGAATACAGAAGTTCTTGAAGGTTCAAAAGAGAAGTAGAGAAAATCGAGAGAGAGATTGTAGAAAGCATAGTTCAAAAAAGCGAAAAATGCTTCCACTTTTCAGGAAGAGTTTTTTCCGCTTTGGGAGCTTTAAGCGCCAGGGGTATTTTATTAATATCCTGTAAAATACATATAATCTTATATAAATACACATAAAATCTATAGAAAATAAAAAACACTTTTTAAAAGTATAAAATCACATGTAATAGAACATTAAAGATTTACTTCATACAACTAAAATGAAATCCAACTAAAATCTGAATGTGGGGTAAGAGTTTTTAATATAAGTTAGAATAGAGGGGTACGAGTAGAATAGAAAAAAAGTATATTAGGTGAAAATATTTTTAAATAATAGGTGCAATTGGGTAATCAGGCGGATCTTTACTCGAACCCACCCGATTAACCGTTCTAGGAAAAGCGCTCCTCCAAGAGAAGAGAGCTTTAGCGCGCTTTCAAAACTATGGTAGAAGGAAAAGATACCTGAATTGGTAAATGGAAAATATATTGTAAGCTCTCCTTTCTCTCCAGTCCACTCCCTTTTATACTCTCATTGTATAAGAGCCTTGGACCACCCTATATGTCATTAGTTTCATTAATTTTTTATAATTGAAAAGTCTACTGTATTTCCCATTCTTGCTTTTATTTCGACTGGTGTTTTCTAGTTACTTTGCACCTACTTATGCCTTTAATCTTTATGGTCAGTTTAATGAAATAGGACATCATGGAACAAGGATCATTCTATACAATCTATGGTTCAATAATAATGGTGTTTTAGAGCTTGATTTTGACTCGGATAAGTTTGTAAGTGGATCTTTGCTTTCTGTTCAATATCAAAAATTGATTTTTTTACCTTAAACATTTGTTTTTTTATAGATTTATCAAGGGAATAAGTGTGTGTATTGCTTAATGTTTTCCATGTATTTTAATTATTTATATATATTTTCTATTACATACAAAATTACAGACTTATTAATTATGGACTTATGGTTAACTAGCAATCTATAATCTATTATTCTCTTTTTTCATAATTATAATCCCAACAGTTTCAGTTTCAAAATCTTCATCTTTTTCATGTTATGTTACTAATTTTTTTTATTGCTTCCAGGATATCATGATTGATATGCCTCCAAAGATCGTTGGAAAATCTACTTCATCTAGAGTTCTAACACATAATCATATCAGACATCAGCATCGACATTCTCTCCGCGTATGGATTTAAATAAATTTGGCTCTGATGATTGTATGATACTCTTATACAATATTACAATTATAGATTACATATTCAATCTTCCTAAATGCTGCAGGCATACATATCTATTTTATATCTTCATTTACCACGGTATTTTAACATTTTATTGCGGGGAAAAGTGGTTGAGCCTCACAGTCTTGTTGACGATCTCAATTTTATCGAATGCATCAAATACAATCCAACTTTTGATGGGAGTAAAGAGGTACATTTTTATATGTTCAGGGGTGTGTTCTTAACCTTTTTAATTTTTATATATTGCATTCTCACGAAGCTGGTGCGATCCGGAATGGTATTCAATAATTTGTCAATAAATCCATAGAAGAGGCATTTCCTTTGTTTTTCTAAAAATCCTTATTGTTAAGGGAGAGTTTATTTCCATAAGCTGGGGGTTGCAATGTTGGTTGACTATAGACATCATGCTTGATTCTTCCTCTGTCCAGGGGGTGAATTGGAGCTTCCTGAGATCTCCAAGGTTATGGGTGGTTGTTTTTCAATTGTTGATAAACCCATAGGTGGAAGGTTCCTTCTTATTTTTTTCCTTGTAACTGTTGTGGGGTTTATTACTATGGATACTCCTGGAGAGCTTCTCATTCCTTTTAAAGTGTTCCACAGCTTTGTCCATGCTCCGTAGAAAGCGGAACACTTGCTTTCTAGAGCGGTGTTGACGCTAACAGGAGAGGGGCTATGCAAGAGGATCTAGCTATGAGATTGAGCTAGTTAAAAGTGGAATTGAGATGTGGCTATGGCCATCTTAATTTGGTGTGGACTTTCTCTGGGGAAAAAACCAACCATCATTTTAATTTCATCTCTAGTTAAGCTTTTAATGACGAGGATGCACTATGCTAGACATGGAGACTTCCCATGTGATGTTGTGAGTGGGAATTCATTGAGTTGGGACTTGAAAAAATTATATGATTCTCAAATGAGCAGATTCCGATTTTTTTCAATTTCTTCGCTTTAATGATCGCGGAGGATGTTGTGGAAGAAGAGGATGGTCTGGTTGAGGATTTTTTTGTGGGCGACGATCACGAAAACGATTCTGGACGAAGGACGATTGCAAAGTTGTGGACGGTTCTGGACTATTTTGGTCAAGGACGGAGGATGGATGATGATATCGATAGAAGGACGGAGGATAATTGTGATCGAGCAGCTATTGATCTCGAAATGAAGAACGGAGGACGATCACGATCACCTACAAGATCGCGATTTTGAACAAAGTCTATATTTGTCATTCAGATATTAATTGTATTTCGAAGGTTAATTTTGTCAATTTTTTAATTTACAATAGTGCTCCACCACCAAAGGTGTGAAGATGTATTTAGATGGATTGTGTCCTCTAATCTAATGACAGTTTCATACCAATCAAATCCAAGGATCGGGGTGCGCACTTTTTTTTTGAATAAAAATCGTGATAAATATCATAGTTCAAAAAGCGGAAAAGCGGTCAGCTTTTTCATTGACCGCTTTTTCAGCTTTGAGCGCTTTAGCGCGCTTAAAGCTGAAAAAGCGGTAGTGGCATTATTGTAAATAATGCTAATTTTTTTAAAAATATATATAAACCTGTAATTATTCAAGACATCATCCAAATTATTTGAAAAACATTTACAAGTCATATAACCTAATCATCTAGACGTGCACCAATATCTATATTATCTCTTAAAATTTCTTCCATTTCATTCATGCAATGATGAAATTGGGATTCAGTTCCCATATCTCTAGGGTTTTGGAAGAAATAGAAGTGAGAGTGATAAAGGAAATTAGGGTTTTATTAGAAGGGTATTGGGTTTATATAGTTAGATAGAAATTAGAGGGGTAGGAAGGGAAATTAAAATAGTTTAAGTTATTTCACATGGGTAATGGGTTGCCCCAACCCAATAATCCAACCCGACCCGACAACCCGTTCAGAAAAAGCGTTTTAGAAAGCGGTCCTGGAGGACCACTTTGCCGCTTTAAGCTAAAAAAGCGACGCTTAAAGCGTCGCTTTTTGAACTCACGCCCGAATGCTACAATTAACACAAATCGTAATAAAATAAAGACAACTCACACACTCCCTAAAAAACTCATCTGTCTAGTCTTAAGTTTCCACACACCCCTCTTTCTCATCTCGGTTTCAGAAACCCTTCAAAAAGATTGAGATATGCTTCCGCCTGCCATGTGCTTGTATCCACCCGAGGGCTCGACACTCCCACACGACCATAGTCCGTTGAAGACATCCTCCTTCCTCTCCTCCCCAAAAGAAGGTAAAGTCGTAAGTTGGAGAGTACAAGTACCTCCTGTTTGCTTGTTATGCAATTTGGAAGATGAAACTAGGAGTCATTTTTTCTTTAACTGTTATTATTTCAGATCTTTCTTAATTCCATTGGCGGAAGACCTGGATCTCGCCTTCTGGAAAATAATGAATATTCCAGTTCCCACCCAATCTAGTTCAGATATTAGATTGGGGGATCTGACGAAGGCAGTACAAAAGATTACACACCCCCCCCCCTTGGGGGCTACTATGGAATGCTATTGTGTGTTTGTCGTGGCATATATGGACGGAAAAAAATAAAAGATTTAGACAACACATTAGTAGGCCTCTTGAGGTAGTCCTTAAGGAGGTCATTAAAGACATCAGTCTCTCCTTTGATTCAGTGTATTACAAGAATCGTTGTTGTCTCCCTTTGGAGACATCTATGATGAAAGTATGAGAGACCAACCTCCTGAGACAGCGTATCTAGTTACTATATAACTAAATTACATAGCTAATGAGAGAGAGTCAATGATCTTCTTGCTCATTTCTTTTTACTTCTATTTTATTTCTATACTTTACTTTGTAAACTGGGCAGTAGCCTTATTTTTAATAAAAATTTAATTGCTTCAAAAAAAAAAGAGTCGAAATCGCCATCAATCAACTAAGTTGACTAGTCAGACGTGGGACAAACGTAGGGTAGCCACCGCCACCCGTCCATCCCAAAAGAGTTCCGTTCCTAAGGAACAAATCCCAACCCGACTCCTCGACCCCTCCTCAGGCGTCGCATATGCGGTCATGCAGTTCAGCGCATGTAGGCGTTTGCCTTCATGCGCTGGACGGGTTAGGTGGACCTCATTTTTCTCCCTATTTCTTCTCATTTCCTCCCTCTTCTCCCCAATTTCCAGCCACACTCTCACCTCCTTTTCAACCCGTTTTCTCCACCTCCGGCGACCTGCTAGGGTACCTCCGACGACTTCCGGCGAACCTCTAGGCGAACCCAATTCCGGCGAGATCCGACCAGCTCCGGTGATCGTTGACCAGGAAAATATGCAACGTCTAGGTGCCCCAGGCGGTCATGCGACCAGGGCCATCGCATGACCGCATGGTCGCATGAAAAAACTTGGTTATGGACCACACACATTACATTTAGGATGATCCATTCCGGGATCTTGGGATTTAATAATAAAACACATGATTCTGACTCTGTTTGAATCATGATATTCTTTCTTTTTTCTCCCCCAAAACACCCTTCTTCCACTTCCCCTCAGCCTTCCAATTCCGGTGAGCCATGCTCCAACCATCTCTGTTTTATTTTTGTAATGTTATTTCAATTTTTCGAGTTTTCCACTTTCAAATATTTTTTTCCAGATTTCCAAAATATATAAAAATATATTTATTTTATGGACTTTTAAAATTATTTACAAAAATACCCCCGTGCAAAAGCGTGCTGCCCTTGTGCGCCCAGTGCTGGCACAATGGCGTATTTTAAATCTTGATCAGATCTATGTTAGTCTACCATTTTTTCCCACTTTCAATAGTAGAAAACTAGAAATATAGCTTAAGTGATTTAATTTATTTTACTAGTTAGCCTTTTCTATTTCTTAATGAAATTCAAAATATACCTTTTTGCAAAAATATGTGTTATTATTTGTTATAAATGATTTTTTTTTATTTGACCCATTGTAGGAAGTGATCACTACTATTGGGTTCTTGAAAGGTGCTCCAAATCTTAACATCAATGGGTTCAATGTATACCACCAGAACCGTCTTATATTGGTACGATTCTTGATTCCTTGTTCAATGTGATATGTATCACAATTAATTGCGTTGAGATTAATTAAAAGGAGTTATATGCAATTATTTCAATGAGCAATTAATTAATTACTAAGGGAGACATAAGAATAAGTGGAGATATTCCTTATGGGCACAATTCCCAAGATAACTAATTCTATAAATATTTAATCTTTTCTGTTTGTAATTGCGACATTATATTCTTTTATCACCAAGTGAACCTCCGGGGAGGTAGGCAAGGCTGAATTCTGTTAACAAAACATTCTGAGATCGCAGAAATTTTCTAGACGGAAAAAAATTCAGATCCTACGACGGATTTTTTTTCTTCCAGAAATTTCTTTTTTTTCCAACGATCCAGAAACCTCCTTGACGACGATTACAACGCTGTCTCTGATACCACCTGATGTAGGAGAGATCTGGATAAAGGAAAGGTCAATTGAAGAATGAAGCAAGAACTTCTTCGATCGGGGGATGGGTAGAATTTGGAATCCTCCAAGAATTCTAGGCGTAGATCTAAAATTTAGAAAACGGAAATAATAGAGAAAAGGTAAGAACAAAAGAGAGGGTCACTAACTTAGGGTTTAGGAACACATAAAATATAGAAATACAAGGTAGGAATTGACCCATGAGCATGGTTTTTCCCGGAGAAAGATGGCATAGACCACACCCGGGTTTTTTACACCCACCTCAATTCCTCCTTGTGTAGTATAGGTTGTGTGTTGTTAAACCTTAAGGAGGTAACTCTCTTATTCCTCTTTCTCGATGGGCGAGGCAGCGGCGCTCTGGAGACACTTCAGAAGAAATGAGGAGTTTCAAAAGAACTTGGAAAGAAAAAGGAATCTATTCAGAGGATCTGGGAAGCAACCAAGGGGTGGGAGGTATATAAGGGGAGTAGGAAGAAAGAGGCTTTTGGCCAATGAAATGATAGAGTGATAGACAACTGGAAGTTGTCCACTCTTGATTCTGAAGATCTGAGAAGACTTCAGTTCGTACAACCCTCAGAGAGGGAGGAGTCTGCTTGTGCTACCATGCACTGGTCTCAACTTCTTCCCCCTAAGTCAGTGGGAGCTCTTAGGATTTCACTCAGAGTAATGGGTGATGTTCCGTCCATAAGAGCCATGACCTGTCTATTGAGAAGAAAATGGGGGGTTAATGGAGATATTCAAATTGTAAGATTCAGGGATGCTACTTTCGATGTTAGGTTTAGGGAGGGGGCGGACTATTTCCGTTCGTGTGATCGCTCATGGGATAGATTCTGTGACACTTCTTTCAAAGTTAGCAAGCTCCCCCTGGATGTCATCCATAATGAATGTTATGAAACGATGTTCCAATGGGCAATCATTCGAAATCTTCTCCTTGTAATGTTTTCTAAGGATGCGGTAAACAGGATAACTAGCGTCCTAGGTATTCCTTTATATGGAGAGCTTATGGATACGATATCTCACCCAAAAGCTCTTAGAATTTGTTTCCAAAGTAAACCGAATTTCAGATTTCCTGGACAAATAAAAATAATGATTCGGGAGGAAAATGGAAGGAAACATGTCATACGCTGACAGTGAAATACAGGTCAAAGCCACAAAAGTGTCGGACGTGCGGATTTTTCGGTCACTGGTCGGAAAAATGTTGTCGACCACTTATAGAGAAAGTCCCTCCTCCCCCTATCTCAAAAGCGGAAGCCATTGTAATAATCCCTCAAAATGATAGGGAAGGGGGCTGGAATCAAGGACGGAGCAAGCTGAAGACTGTAAGTTCGCTTCCGATATCTATATCCAACAGATGGACGGAGTTGGAGAAGGTTGGGGATGTTCCTCATAGTGCGAGCAGGGAAAGGAGCGTCTCTATGGAAAAGGGAGGGCAAGGAAGAACTGATGTTTCCCATGGTGATGGGGGAAATGTTGAGATAATACAGAAGCTGTTAAAAAGTGGGGCGGTAAATAAAGTGGAGGTTGTCCTCCCTATGAGTAGGAGGGGTACGGAAGAGGAAGGGATGCTTTCTACTACGGAATCTATACAATCTTCCTCTAATAAGGGTCCTCTGGTAGGGGGAACACATCTTGAGGATGCTGTTTCTAGAGATGAAGCTATCCAGAGACAGGGGCAGCTAGAAGGGGTGGGTAAGGGAGAGGCTCACTCGGCTATTATAGGATCCCGATCAATAGAAAAGGATGCACATGTCTCTGAAGTCTCCAGTAAGGGGATGGGCACGATTATGGATAAGATTGTGGTTGCTGGCCCCCAACCGGGGGGTGCAGGGAGAGGAAGGGAAGGAGCTAATACTCCTGGTATAGTACGGGAGAATGACTCCCAAGATTTGGAGTATAGGGAAGGGGAACATGTTGTGATAAGACAGGAGCTGCTAGAAAATGGGATGATAAATAAAGTGGAGATTGTGATCCCTATGATTATGAGGGGTGGAGAAGGGGAGGGGATACCTTCTACTATACAAATTTTATCCAGTAAGGGCCCTCTGATAGGGGAAGCACAACTTGAGGATACTAGTTCTAGGGATGAAACTATCCAGAGACAGAGGCAGATGGAAGAGGTTGATAAAAGATCCCGGTTAATAAAGCGGGATGCACAGGTCTCTGAAGACCCCGGTAAGGGGATGGGCATGATCATGGATGAGATTGAGATTGTTGCCCCCCAACTGGGGAGGTAGATGGAGGAAGGGAAGGGGTTCATGTTCCAGGTAAGGGAGTAGTAAGGGAGAATGACTCGTCATTCTCGTGAGGATGGCAAGTTGTACTAAAATTTAATTTAGTATCAAATCTTTCCCACAACGTCTTCCAGAACGTGATAAGAATTTTGTATCTCTGTCTGACACTATTGATTGCGGTACTCCATGTAGTCTGACCACCTCTTTGAAGAATAAATGAGCTATATAGAAAGTGTGCAATTTTGGAAAATCTATTTGCTACCACAAATATCGAATCAAACCCATCTTTAGTTCTTGGAAGTCCCAAAATAAAATTTATTGACAAATCAGTCCATGCTTCAATAGGAATTGGTAGTGGAATATAAAGCCCGGTATTCTGTTTTGCCAAGGTCGACCTAACAAAACATGGGCTGCATCCATGTTGACTACATCACAAACAACTTCATCTTTGTACCTTCTCCCTATAGATAGGGGTACTTTGCAAGTTTTGTCCACAACCACAGAATTTCCACAATGGATCCAAGATACACTATATGGACCATAGTTCGAAAAAGCGCAAAGCGCTCCCAATTTCCAGGGAGCGCTTTTTCAGCTTTGACCGCTTTAGCGTCGCTTAAAGCGGTAGTGGCATATGTGTAAATATTTGCAATTTTTTTATAAATTGCATATATACCCCTGTTTATATATATAATTTTTCCAAAACCTGTACATGTATAATTACCTAAAAAATATATATAAACCTGATAATTTTTGCATATCATCTTAAAAAATATATATAAACCTGTACAGGTCGGTGTCCATCCCAGGACTCCAAAAGGTGGCTATCTTTTTTATATCCACAGCTTTGGTAATGAATGCAAGGTGTCCATCCTCTTGCAAGGTGTCCATCCTCTTGCAAGGTGTCCATCCTCTTGCAAGGTGTCCATCCTCTTGCAAGGTGTCCATCCTCTTGCAAGGTGTCCATCTCAGGTGTCTATCCTAGACCATGATATGCAAAAAAAAAAACTATTTAAGTTATCCCTACACGGGTAAATGGGTTGGCCCAACCCGTTTACCCGACCCGACCCAACCCAAGTACCCACTGGAATAAAGCGTTTGGCAAAGCGGTCCAAAAAAACCGCTTTGCCGCTATTTTCGCTTAAAGCGACGCTTAAGCGTCGCTTTTTGAACTATGGGCAGCGTATCTAATTACTATATAACTAGACTACATAGCTAATGAGAGAGAGTCAATGAGCTTTTTGCTCATTTCTTTTTATTTCTGTTTCTATTTCTATACTCTATTTTTTGTAAACTTGGCATTATCCTTATTTTAATGAAATTTTAATTGCTTCAAAAAAAATAATATTTTGAGGCAACATCATGGGAACATTCAGTGAATAGGAAAATCTATATGGAATCAATGTGTATGAGTTTTATTTCCCCTCTAATATCTTGGTAATCTGGCTATGCTCAAACTTCTTCATTGTTTTCTATCAAAAAAAACTTCATCATTATTAATGGAAATTTAATCTTAAAAAAAGGCTTATAGTCTATTCCTGCATGCATATTTTAGAGATTGGTAATGAATCCCACACAGTCAGCTGTAGAGTAGACTTTTGTGGCAATCCCAAATGTCTGCTGGTCAAGTTGCCTCAGCTGGAGGAACGTTAAATGTTTCATCAAATCCTAATTGGTGCAAGTTGTATATAGGAAGATATTATACTTTTGTTATTGAGTTGCAGCCCTTTGAACTCCTTTAATTAAGAAAAAACCACTATTACTGCATTTACATATTTGATGTTTCTCATTTACCTTGGAGAACATTAACAATGTGTTCACATCTTCACAAAATCATGAGATTCCACCAACATTCCATCTAATTTGATTGGGCTTCTATCTATATTAATGAAAAAAATAGCATTTGTAACAAAAATAATATTGTTTACAAGTTCATTATATCATTTATACTTTATAGTCTACTAATCTAGATATTGTTTGAATAGATCTAATATCTTATTTTTCTCTTGAATATTTTTTTAGGTGTATTGTGCTGTCATTTGATGATGGCAACATAAGGATAGTCAATTTGTCAAAAACAGTATCCGATGCATTTGCAAATAAGAATATGTCTGGTGGGTTGAAACTAGTTCATCACTATTATGTTCGTTCAGCATTTCCAATATGGAGTGTTCATGTTTCTCATGTGACCGGTATATTTTAAGCATTCACATGTTAAATTTTTTAGTTAGGCTATGACAAATTTTATTTTACAGCCTCAATTAACTCTCTTTTTTGCAATGGGTAGAATTTTCATTTATTTACCTTTTTTTTTAAGTAGATTTTCTCATTAATGCATAATGAAGAGCAATGCCGATAGTACATTGAAGATAAAATAAAGATAAAGGAGAATGAGTTGGGCCCATAGACTCTTTCATATATAGCATTGACACCTGGTGATGAAGTAACTGGGTGTGTTGTCTTAGGAGGTTGGTCTCCCACAATTACATAGTGGTTATCTTTAATTGGGAACATGATGTAGGCTGTGAACGATTTTTAGAAACAGATTTAAGGATCGATGAAGATCTGATCCAAAAATCAATGAAACAATGACCAATCGATTAGGGTTTAGATTCCACTAAAAATCAATCGATTGAATCTGATATTAGATTATCCCAATCCAAGGATAATCGATGAATTAAAATAGAGATGAAAGTAGAGATCGATAGAAATAAAGTAAGTTGAAAAGAAAGAAGAAAAGAAATTAGGATTGAGAATAAAATCTCAACTAGCCTCCACCTTTTAGGGTCCACTCATATTTATACTCTCATGTTCTAAGAGTGGAAAGTCCACCATGAGAGTCCAAGCCATGTTATTGGGCTTGGTCCAAGCCAAGGGAATACGTAAGAGAATAGTGTGATAAAAACTCCTATCCACCTTTATTTCCTATTTATACTCGTCTTAACGTTTTGAACTCGTAGGAGACTAGTGGTGCCAGCTTTATTTTAATTAGCCAAGGTCGTGCCTCTGCCATGTCTGAGAGCACAACTTATGACTTATTGGAACAAGCCTACTAGGCCCATGGAAGAAGAGGAGTTCAATCAAGTTCTGCGAAGGGACAAGGGACATGGAGGAGAGTTATTCTTCTTGTGAGGAAGCTGAAAAATACTATCCAGATGAAGGTTATGACTTGTCATGTTTAATTTATCTCACTTTCCACTCCCTTAGAGTGTCAGACCCTATCCAGAGAACCAATCTGTTTAGAACTAAGGGAACCGTGAAAAGGAAGTTCTGTAAAATCAATTTAGACAATGAAAGTACTGACAATTTAATTTCTGAAAAGGCAGCTAGAAAACTTGAACTTCCTTTGGAAAATCACCCTAAACGTTACATCATTGTCTGATAAGAAATGGGGATGGTGCAAAGTTCCATTATCTATGTTAGAGTTAATTGTGCTGAGATTAATTGCAAGGAGTTAATTGTGTTGAGATTAATTGCAAGGTTGTGTTGAGATTAATTGCGAGTTAATTGTAATTATTTCAATGAGCAATTAATTAATTACTAAGGGAGATATAAGATAGAAGGAGAATATTCCTCATGGGATCAATTACACCTATTGGGTTGGCTGAGAAATTAATTAGTTATCTAGGACTGGTCGACAATCATTGGAGCTCACTTCCCTAGATAACTTATATATATATGTCTATTTTTGTTCCCTTGTAAAGTGGATTTCGAATTTCTTTGATCGCCAAGGGTAGGAGGAATCCAATCACCCCTGGGGAGTAGGCATGGTTGAACCTTGTTAACAAAATATCATTTTTATCTTCTGTGTGCATTTATTATTTTCCTTTTACATTTGAATCATTTCCTTAAACCTATTATTCATTTCCTTCTACCACAAATTCTTGAGTGTTATCGCCGATCTGGTTACACGAAAATCAGATCAGATTATTGATCTGGTTGACATAGATGCCACGGCCCACATTCTTTTGGGCAGACCATGGTAATTATTTGTTAATGCCATGCATCATGGGATACTAAATCAGTGTGTTTCATGTAGAGGGCAAAAAAGTGGCTTTAATGCTATTACCTCCAGTGGCAAGCAAAAGTAATGGCAACACATATTTCTTAGTCCAGCAACCTTCAGAATTTGTGAGTGTGTTAAAAAATATGGAAGGTGGCTTAGCATTGATAATTAAACCAGGAGTGTCACAAGAAGATTTGTTGTCACCCTTTGGAGACAACAACTATGGAGGTATGAGAGACCAACTTTCTGAGGCAACGTGTATAGTTTCTATATAACTATATCACATAGCTAATTGGAAAGAGTCGATGTGTCTTTGGCTCATTTTCTGTTGTACTTCTTTCTATATTTCTTATGTTTTCCTTGTAATCTTCATTTTAGTGTGAAATTTAATTGCTTTAAAAAAAGTAGTTGATGCTTCAAGTAGAAGAAATAACCTGCTTACAATTTTGAGGTTGGAAGTCACAACTTTTGACACTTAAAAGAACTGTGCGGGATAGATGATGATTTTGCAGAATTATGGGAACAGTGCTTGGGAAACAATCTGATGAAGTAGATCTCAAGTCTAGATCTACTTCGATATTGATTTTCATCTTCTGAATCCACAGAAGAAGACGCAAATACACTGGAATCCACCAATGTTCTGACCTGGAATCTACCAGATCGATGACAAGAACAAGAGAATAGAGGTTCTGAGAAGAAATAGGAGGAACTAGTACGGAGAAATAAGGAGCAAGGGAGAATAATACCTTGACAATACTCAATGATCAAAAGATGATGATTCTTCTCCTCTTGCCTCCATTTATATCCTCCTTCATTCTAGATAAAATAGGCCTTCTAAGATGAAAATGGACTCCATGCTCATGTATAATTTGCCAAATCATAATTATTTCAGAAACTTTAAGATACATGAAGGTTTTTTGTTCAAAGATAGAAGGTTCTGTATTTCTCAAACATCCTTGAAAGTACACTAATCAGAGAATTGCACTCAGATGAACTGGCTGGACAACTTTGGAATGGATAAAACAGTAGCTCAAGTAGATGATCGTTATTAGCCAGGGTTAAAGAAAGAGGTGGAAAATTTTGTGTAAAGATATCCAAAGTATCAAGAGGTATAGGTGACCTATAAAAATACAGGACTTTACACTCCTCTATCAGTAGGTAAAGAACCTTGGAAAGACTTGTCCATGGATTTTGTTCTAGGACTGCCAAAGACTAGAAGAGGGTTTGATTCAATACTTTTGGTGGTGGACAGATTTTCCGCAATGGCACACTTCATACCTTACAAGAAAATAAATGAAATAGTTTGACACTCGAATGAAAAAATTTCCCATGTAGCTAAATTGTTCTTTAATGGCATACAATAGGAAGTACCAAAGACTTGCTTCAAAAAAAAATACCAAAGATTTCATGGCATACCAAAGACAATTTTTTCAGAGATTCAAAATTCTTTTCCCATTTCTGGAGAATCTTATGACAAAGGTTTGACACTCTTTTAAAATTCAGCTTTACATGTCACCCTCAGTGCGATGGCCAAACTTAGGTGGTTGATCACATTCTTGCACTATTGGATTGATCCCAATCCCACAGATTAGCCTACATTATGATGCGACCAAGTGGGGCACATGGCCATGTGGTGCATAACTGCACATAGTTACTTTATAACTAGACTACATAGCTAATGAGAGAGAGTTGATGGGCTTCTTACTCGTTTTTTTTTACTTTAATTTTTATTTCTATTCTCTATGTTGTAATTTGGGCATTGCCCTTCTTTTCAATGAAATTTAATTACTTTCAAAAAACTGCATATGCAGGTTGGCTAAATTACATAAAATATCTATATGTATCTATAAATTATAGAATTAAATATATATGTGCACATTTAGTCATTTACACTTATATAGACTTCAAATTATACTCCCATGAGACGAGTCTGAAATAATTAGAAAAACATAATCGTGCCCTCGTTGCAACAAAGGGCACTATTTGGGACTCCTTCATGTGGAGGCCCTACATCATATGCACAGAGCCATGCATATGATTGCAAAAGATCACGATAGATGTGTAAGGCCATTGAGATTTTTGTATGTAACAAAAAGATATTACTTAGTTGTTTACTTGACTCTTTCTCTCCTAATATATTTTCAGAAGATTCTATATTTTATGGGTTTTTTCTTCTTTTATTTTTAGGTCACGTTGCATATTGTGATGCTGATGGATGTGTTAGGCAATTTCAGGTTGATTTTAAACTATTTTGGATTTTGCTTTTAATAATGCATATAAAGAAGATTGTTCCGAGTTTTTTTCTTTCAATAGCTTACAGCTAAATCCATTGAGAAAGACAGAAAACGAAATCGTACATCACATTATTTGTGTGGTTCCATTGTTGAGGATGATCAAAATATTTGCATCAATATCTCACTTCCTAATGTTCCAATAAAAGATACAGTTACTCACCGGTGTGATCGTAAGTTACTTACAGAATCAACCCAAATTAATACAGAATATCCTAAAGGTAATTCACTTTTATGTCTATAAGATTTATTATCAAAGAAAAAATAATTATTTTTGCTTTTTCTGCTTCCAATATTCTTGTATTCAGGAAGCACCCTCGCCATTGTTCCAGTTTCAGATAGTTCCAAGTATAGTGATACAGAGAGAGTTAAACCTGAAACAACGTCTCGAGTTTGTTCAACTATGCAGAGTGCAGCACTTGCTGAATCTAAAAAATCAAAGAAAAAATTTCCATCAAAAACCATAGCATTGCATAAAGTGAGATGGAATATAAGCCAAGCTAGTCAAAGGTGGCTCTGTTATGCAGGAGCTGCAGGTATCGTACGTTGTCAGGAGATTTGCTTGCCTGATTTATGACTGTAAATGTGAGCATAACATAGCATCTTATTCTGTGGTGCTGACATCTTCAGCATCAATACAATACCCAAAAAGTATTGATTCAATACACAAAAATATCTAATATATTTATATGTTACCGAAAATTCTGTGGAATTGGTTCAGCTCAACATGCAAAAGAAAACCTGCAAGAGAGATCTATCTATTACTTGTGTAGATTTTCATAGAATATTAGAAATTATATGTAAATAGCTAGAGAAACATTATTTATCTGTTTCTAGTGTCATCATTTTATATAGACTGCAACATTATTTTCTTGTTCACTAGGTGGGTCTGTTATATCACAAAATAATGGCTTTGTGGCTTTGTGCAATGTATATGTTAAATATATATAGGGTAACCTAGGAGTTTAAAGACTTGTATAAGCTAAATATGACGATAATTCCTATGAAAGTGAATTAAGAATTCAATGATAATTTATTTACTTACGTTGATTTATTTACTTGCTTTTATTCAATGAGAACAATTTTCAGCTAAGCCGATGTTTGGTGAGCCAAAAATAACGCTCGGATCATCGTGACCATCTGTTCTTAGATCTAACTTTTTTACCCTCCATCTTTCACGAATCTTTTGTTTTTTTCCCTACACTCTTATACTGTTGTACATATTGTATAATTTTCTTTTTTCTTTTTCACTCTCTTTCTTTTTCCTTCTTCTCTCTTCGTCTCTCTCCTTTTTTGTTTTTTTTCCCTCACATTTTGATCGGTAGCAACCCAGAGCCAGGTTTGTTGTATCTCTTTTTCTCTAGTTTTGTTTTACATTTTTTAAGTTTCTCTCTTCTTTTTACTAAATAATTTGATACTTACTGAAACATATCTTAATACAAAATACATTACCTTGAAAATTATTAAACAATAACTTCATACTTGTGGAACAATATCTTAATAATTGTGGAACAATATATTATTACTTAGTGAACAATAACAGTATAATTTATGAACAATAACTTCATACTTACGAAACAAGATTCATAATACTTAACAATAACATAGTACATACAAAACATTTATACAAAACTATCATAAAATATTGAGATTTTATATCATACATACATGACATTTACACCATAATTACATATGAAAACAATAACTTCATGATTCCAGAATAGTATGTGTTTATAATTTGATAACAATAAGATTTTAATTAAAAAACTATATGTTTATAAAGAAAGAACATATATTAATTTGATAACAATAAGATTTAGTATTTCTAATTTGAAAAAACAAATCAAACAAAAAATCAGAAATATTAATGGAACTAGGAAATGATTTTAGAACAACCAAATCATAAATTATGAAAAACACATTGGAAGAACAAAAAAGTAAAAATTAAGAGAACATTTCAAAAATTGAAAACAAAACATTAAAAAACGAATGAGATATCGGAAAATCTAGAACTAAAAAAAATAGAAATAGTAGTAAACATTTTATGAACTAAATAAAAATGACTGGATGGAAGAAAAAAATCAAAATGGAAAACGATATAGAGAGGGAAAATATTACAGACGGTATAAAAAAGGAAAAAAATAAAAATAGAATGATATGATCCTAAATCCACAGATTAACTCAATCAAAAATCGAGGGACCTGAGGATAGAGGATGCTCCGGATCTGAATGTCTAACGACGATCAAGATATCCAAAGCAGTACACTTCGGGGTCAACCCCTGATATCGAGTCTAAGTTCTGGACGAATGTATGCGGTTAAGCTATTCGCGCGAGGGCTCGATTCGGCAGTGGATGCTAAATCCAGAACAAGGCAGACGGCGGCGAGATTTTCCAGCGAAGATCCTGACGGCGGGATGAAGCAGATTGATGGAGTCGTAGGGGAATGAATATGGAAATTTTGTAATTTGATACCAAAAATAGAATTGTTTACAGCTATTCAACTTGAGTTCAAATTGAAAATATAAAATAAGCTAGGGACTATTAATTAAATTTCTTAATTGACTCGGCCACTTGTATTTGACCCAATTATGTAATCACTCGTCCAGGCTGGTGCCTTGGTGCGTCGGCCCGGTCTGGGGCCATTGTTTGAACCGGCTGGTTCTTCCACTAACGTTCCTGGGTCTCTTCCCCCTTTCCGGCTGGAATTAGGTCGTCTTTCTCTGCTTCCGTCTGCCTGTGTAAGTCGACAATGGCCTGGACATCTTCTTTAACGGCAAGATACCCAGCGGCTTCGTATCATAGAAATAGAGAGATGCAGGAACATGAAAATAGAAAAAAGAAAAAGAAAATTGGATTGAATGCAGACGTCGTCGACGGAGATTGGGGACGACGATAGAAAGATTTCTCAATGACTGCGATGGCGTGATATGGACGGCGTGAAATGCATTTAGGAATCGTAGTCGACGTGGGAACTGTCAAGATGGAGTTAGAGGATCGAGGATGCGGAAGATTGATATCAATGAGAGCACAGACGACGATCGATGGCTACAGAGGTGGACGACGAGTGACAGGAGAGAAAAATACCTAGAAATCAGAATTAAGAACGAGAGAGACGAGTGGAGAAAGAATGAATTTTTCAAATGTTAGAGAGGTAGATTTCTTGGAAAGACATTTATATATAGTACACTCTGGAAAAGTATGTTTTTAGAAAAGAATGGTCAGTACAAAAGATAAAAATTTAATTAATCACATGGCAAGAATGAACGGTTGTGAAAGGATGAGAGAAGTTTATTATAAATGAAGGGTCAGGATCTTATGGTGGCTCATATAAGATAGGCTTATATTATTATATATATGAACTTTCTTCTATTCAATGAATATTTTAAATCAGATGACATTCTACTCATTTTCAATATTTATGTATTTATATTTAAATGTTTGCTAGGGATTAATAAATGTTTAGTATGGGAGGATTTGTAGTGTGAATTTGTGGGGATCAAGTAGCAAAACTCAAGTGCGATGTTTACAAACTTATGTTTTTTTTTTTGAAAACTACAAACTTACTGTTGGTATTAAAATCCGTCCAGACGATTCATGGGCCGGCCGAACAGGCCACAGGGTCCCGAAGGTTCATTAAGGTTTTCTATAAATACCTCTTCTGGTCTAATTGGGGAAAGAGTTGAGAGTTATTGAGATAAATACTAGAGAAAGTTATGTGTATGAACTTTCTAACGCGAACCCACACACCATCACTTATGATTTATTAAAGAAGAAAGATGAACAACACAATCAAGGTAAGAAAAAAGAGAAAATATTGGAGTGTAGAATGAGGGTTTAAAGAAGAGTTCGATTGTGGTCGGAATGAGGACACATGACGAAATGTCGTCTAAACGACCCTTTACACTTAGCTTAATTGAATAAATGGCTAGTGAGATTACATCATTACATGCTACCCTCTCAGATCGAAGTAGATAACCTTATCAATAAAATTACTAAATGCGACTTAATAATAAGCTTCATGGATAGTTAAAGCCTATCTTTAAGATCGAGTTAGGATTCTTGGAAATTCAGAAATATGATATAATGGATCTGTTAGTTAAATCATAAAGTACGTACCTTTTTTACTGCATATCAAGGTTTGTCTCTAAATTTCAATTCATCCTCAATTATTGCTTAATTGCAAGTTGACAACATTAATAAAAACAAGATCAAAATAAACTTGTCATGAAATACAAGTTGAAGAAGATCCAAATTGCCAACCCTTAATTAGTTAATTCTCATCTTCATTATATATAAGAAGCTAGCAGACTGAACAATTCTCTCCAAAATTGAAAATTCTAGCTCATCATGGTTGGTAGACCTTTATATTCCTGTTATCTATATTCTGAATAGGGCGCGCATTATCTTTAAAATCCTGCACATACAAATTACACAGAAGAAATTAAGAATTAAATTCAGCAGTGATCAGTAGGATGAAAATGGTTTCATTCTTGAAGTCTGTACTCACAGGTGTTGCATTAATCAACATCTGAACTTGTTCCATTGACACAGATCTAACCTGTTGCATCACTGTCCATACAACTCCTTCAGTGCAAGGTGGAGTTGTAAGAGACCCCAAATACCTGTAATAACCATGATATTGCTCTATTGTGTCATTTGGGTTTATCATTCCAGCGTCAATCTTCTGCCCTTCTGCTCCACTTATGTTTCTGATATATTTCTCCACCTGACTCATGAATATTTTGATTAAAATCTTCATTCGATGATTACATTGAGGGTTTACTACAGGTCAATTCATTACCTCTGCGAGGAAAGGATCCGGCGAACCAAGTTTGTACAGGAAGGCGATAACTGCTGATTCTTTGTGGTCATGGCTAGTATGAACCATATGCATCTCAACGTGGAACCTAAAAAGTAAAAAATTATCAGTTCGATCACGACGTCACATCAACTATAATATTCATTATTTTATCGTCATTATTCGTTCATATATAGTTCATACTAACTTTTCGCCATTGATTTCATGCTCCGAAGGCTTGTGCCAATGGAGTTGACGAAGGTAAAAGTTGGTTCCACTGTGCACGAATCCTCCCACGTATGGATTTTCAAATCTCATCTGCAATTTCAAATTCAAACAATTCAAATCTCAGAAATAACCACCTAACATAACATGGTGTTCAAAACTAACTACACATAAATTTATTAGGAGCAACCACTGCACTAAAACAGGCTAAAAATGACTTTTTTTTTTGAAGAAAAATGAGAGAAATTCCGTCTATTGATTTTACTTGTTTGGAGTTTTCCATTTATAGCTAAAAAAAAATCTGATTTTGTCGTTTGATTCTGTCAATTTCCTATTTTGATTTAAGGTTTTGTGTATGAAGAATTGTTAGACCACATTGCTGAACATGACGCACCAGAAAATTCCTCTATTTTATTATACTCCTGGACCGGACTGGAATGGACTAGACTAGGAATAACATATCAAACCCAATAGCGAGACAGGAATAGTTGAGCCAGGCCAGGGAAAAGGGCACTATACAATGTTAAAACCCACAAGGCCCAATCCAGGAATAAAAATTCACCACCTTAATTTGTCAATAATATTTACAGGCAATTCCTTGTGATTCCTTCAATCACACTGGTTGACCAAACCCTAAATATATATTCTGGCATTTCCACCATCCAAGATCCTAATTACTTTAAACTATTTCTTACTCTAAGAAAAAGTTTCAAGTTTCAACTACTACATACTATATATAGTGTGTGTATAGAACCAAGATCAGATGCAGATCGACTACCCTGGATGACCACCTGATTTTGGTTCTCCAAATTAAACTCGATGAAGATCAAATAAATAGATAAAAATTAACACTCAAAATAAGCTTAGTTGAACTAGACGCTTCAAATTGGGTGAGCGCACCGATCGATGACTGCACCAGACTAACAGATCCTTCTCCTATATAACTAGAAAGAAAGCGCGCTAAGATCAGCTGACATGCATGCATGGTGCAATCAGATTGGGTGTGTCTGATCAAGTACACTCACATGATCATAATTGTCCAAGAGACATACGTCTAATGGTTTTTATATATATTTGTTGAATAAAGATAAAAAAAACGGTCACATTTGGTGGACACACCCGAACCAACGCTTATATACACACACGCGTACCATGATGTCATGATATCTATTGATCATAGTGATTCTGCTCATATTGTAAGCCCGGTTGAGAGGGATAAATTGTTTCTGTATCTCCTGCTTGGTATAGTTCAACTGGATGGGAGACTGGTGATGACCATAGCCAAGGCATGCTTTCCACTCCTCGTGAAGATGCCCCCATTCACTTGGGTCCTGAGTACCATTCGCATATCCAAATGGGAAATCTTCTCCATTCGCCACTACTGTAAGAACAAAATATATATTTAACAGATCAGATTCATCAATTCATTCTCGATCAATTAAGAAGCATATATATGAACCAGGATCAAGAAGCTAGCTAGGTTTACGAATCGTAGTAGTAGGAATTAGCAGGTGATCAGCAGCCAAAAATGAAACCAGAAGAACAAGTATTGTTGAATGGTAACCCATGATTAATTCATGAATCATGATCTACGTAGTTGCATGCTTTTAAATCAATCGATCGATCGAGAGACGAGAGTATAAAAAAAACATGACGATAATTTGCATGCATGAATTCAAAACCTCCACATTCGCCAGAAATATATATAATGTGCGCATGAATGAGGACGTTTGCTATCTCAATTTTCTTCTAATTAAACCGTATATAGATGACGTAAAGCTAGCTAGGGATCGACCTGGCCGGCCTGATCGAATTGATATATATACCGATATATAAAAATATATACCTACCGATATTACACACGAGAAGTACCATCAAACTCCCATAGAAGAACACAGATGACACCATTCCTGTTTCTTCCATCTTGCAACACCGTCGACGCGTTATAGGGAAGCGTAGTCGGATCGGAGTGGATCTGAGGGTAGATCGCGCAAGATAGAAAAAGAAATTCTCCGGTAGGATCAAGCCGGAGCTAGGTTGGAGATCGATCAAAGAATGAGACAATCTCCCGAGGGAGCTGGAGATCGAAATTTAGAATTGATTTTTCAAATCTGGATACTAATCCCCCGGATATCCTTCCATTTAAATTACAATCGACCAATGTCAGAGTGACATGTGTCCACTACAATGAGATTATGAGATCCACCGATAGTAATTAGAAACGAACTCATCATCCCTAATGGGCCGAAAAAGGGTCGGTCCATGTTCATTCTTCAGTAGAAATATCTTTGAAGCATGTTGATAACCTATCGGAGCTCTCCTCCTGTAAACCTAAATCATCCCGGCCCATACATGAATACAAACCCATGTTCGATTGGAAGAAATTGAATAGTAGAAAAATGGAAGGTCATGACTCGTGATCTTAGTTAAACAACCAAGAAAACATCAAAATAGATTTTTTTCAAGATTACAATTTAAGGTAGGGATGAGAACACTGCGGACTAGGGCAACCTTAATTACTCTGAGACTTGTTTACTTACTATCAGTGAATTTGAGACAACATATAAGAAGCTAGGACAAAATCAAAAGAAAAATTAAGAGCTAGTTTACTTACTTTGAGTGTTTGAGACCTGTCTTGAAAATCAAAGTGATAATATGCACCCTCAGCTCACTAGAACAGTCTAGAAATAACATCAGTAGACCTGACTCAGTATGAGAGCTTAAGAACGGGTCCAATCCAGACCCGACCTGATACGAGGGAGCTGGACCATCCAGAGATCCGACCCGACTCTGATCCAAGCCCGATCTGTCGTGACGACCCAAGAACATTGAGGTCTGATCCCAAAAGACAACTGAGATCTTATTAATACAGTCTGCCTCAATAGAGGACGCACGTTACCCTACCTACTGAACCTAGTACTCTAGTAGACTACAAAGTGTGAGAGAGAGAGAGAAGGAAAAACCCTAATCTGATCGTATAGATTCACTTTCCGCTTTATCCTGGTTCTATATAAATAATATAATTGAGGAGGGGTGCTTTGAGGATTACATTCTTTATCTCTCAATTATCCAACCATTTTTTTTTAGAACACCCATCACCGATAAATAGCCTTGGGTCATATCCCTTCCTGGTTTGACCCCAGAAGCTATTGGGCTCGTGTGAGGCTAGATGGTCTTGTTTGTCTTTATATGGGCCGAATAAACCCAGGCCTGACACCGTCTCAGATCTGAATCTGAGAAAGTAATGGAACTCATGGAAGTAATGGAACAGATCTGTGTTCACAAATCAAGACAAAAAAAAAGGTAGCCATATTTGACCGTATTTTAAGCATCTTAAAGACATTAAATAAATAGCTTGGAAGAGTGATACTGATACTGCCTGCTATTCAAAGTATTTAATATTTATTACACAGTTGGAAATGGCAAGAATGGTGGCTCTGGTGCGAAGATCTTGCCAAATTACAATCGATCGGTTTCCTACTAACCTGCTTCAAAGAGGACCCTTCTCCTCCGCAACAATTCCGTTTCCGGTGACAGTTTCCAACAATATCAAGAAGGATCTTTCCCAAGTAGATCTATCTATCTCAAATCTCAACGGTTTAAATTTGTGTTTCAATAAAAAAGATCTACCTTGCTTGCAGGTTATTGGAAGAACGCCACTGGTTTATCTGAACAAGGTATGTGAAAGGTGTCATGCTCGTGTTGCCACCAAGCTTGAGACCATGCAACCAACATGCAGTGTCAAGGATAGGTCCAAACAAACCATTACAATCTTCTTCTTTTCTTGATATTAATATAGGTTGAGTTTAGGTAAAATATCAAAAATGAGATATTTATCAAAAATAAGATATTTTAAATAAAATGAGATATTTTAAATAAAATAAACTAAATCTTAAGGTTGTGCCTAGATTTATTTCAAATAAACTGTTTAAATTAATATCTCACAAAATATCTTACCTGAACCTTATTAATATAACCATTAGTCATTGAGAATTTAAATTTGAAATAACCAGACCATCCATTGCAATGATAGAAGATGCTGAAAGGAGAGGGTTGATCACTCCAGGAAAGGTTAGCAATTTCATTTGATGTATCAATATACAGGGATAGATTCAAGTGACATAGTTATAAATAAAATGAGTTGAGATATAACATTCTTTCAACTATTAATTTTATATTTCAGTTCCTGATGTCCATTTAAAACATTGAGATATGTACCATATTTTCAACCGTTTATTTAAAACATTAAGATTTGTATCATATTCTGCTTAAGATTTAATCATTTCAAAAAAATCATTGGATTTAAAATTAACGACTATCTCATATAATTAATTAACAGACGACCTTGATCGAGCCAACCTCGGGTAACATGGGGATTGGACTTGCATTCATTTCAGCTATGAAGGGATATAAGTTGATACTGACCATGCCTTCTTACACTAGCCTTGAGAGAAGGGTTACGATGAAGGCCTTTGGCGCAGATTTAATCCTCACCGACCCGACCAAAGGTATGATAGGAAGTGTTCACAAGGCATGTCATCTTGCGGATTCTCATCTAGACGCTTTCATGCTCCAACAATTTGAAAATCCCGCCAACACACAGGTTGTTACCTCATGCCTGCTGGAATGGATCTATCATCTTCTGATCTTGGATTTTTTTAAATTATTATCTTATTCATTTTGTTGGCTGATTCATAAAATAGGTGCATTTCGAGACCACAGGTCCTGAAATTTGGGACGACACCAGGGGTCAGGTTGATATATTCATCATGGGAATAGGAAGTGGAGGCACAGTTTCGGGTGTAGGGAGATACCTCAAAACCATGAATCCCAATGTTAAGGTATTCATATGACTGTTGATTTTCACAAAACACAAACACTGTTCTGGTGTTTTATATGTTTCGTTTAAATCATAGATATACGGACTCGAACCTGCTGAGAGTAATGTGCTTAATGGAGGAAAACCAGGTAAAACTCTTTCAGGCTTCTTACTTATTACTTATTAGTTAGGCATGCTTAATGTAGATCTCATCATCTTTGGTGCTGCAGGATACCACCAAATCACAGGCAATGGGGTTGGGTTCAAACCCAAGATTCTAGAAATGGATGTAATGGATGGAGTCCTTGAGGTGAGCAATCAGCTGAACTGAGCATTTTTAAATATAAATAATCTATATTTAAGACTAATATTTAGTATTTACGCTGCTCTTACATTTTTTTGTAGGTCACAAGTGATGATGCAGTTAGTATGGCTAGAGAGTTGGCTTTGAAGGAGGGTCTTTTTGTAAGTCATATCTTATATCCATATCCTCCTTAGCTTTAATTTTCTTCTTTATCGAGTTCAATCTGTGCATTAACAAGGGGAAGGGGGGAGTTTCATCTGCAATTTAAAAAACAAACCCTGAAAAGTTTAAAAAAAAACAGAGTTCAAATTTCAAACCATAAACCTGACCGCTGGTGATTTCTATGTTTGTTTACAGGTAGGAATATCTTCAGGTGCCAACACAGTAGGTGCACTTAAATTGGCAAGAAAACCTGAGAATAAAGGAAAACTTATTGTGGTATGTTTACTATGTTATATATCACAATAAAGATCGAAGATCTGAAATGTATTACCAAATACCAATGATGGTTTTTATGACTGCTGTTGCAGACAATTCACCCAAGCTTTGGAGAAAGGTATCTTTCGACTGTTCTTTTCGAAAACTTACGAAAAGAAGCTGAGAACATGGAACCTGTTTTAGTAGATTAAAGATAAATCTAAAGCTAGTCTGTATAAGTTATAAGTATATAACTAATAAGACTGATAAATTAAGGGTCTTCGGGACTTGAGATGTATACAAAATCACAATGGTATATGAACACCATCGAATGTTTGATTCTAAACTGGCATTTCAAATTTTATTAAGCAAGTAACCAAATAGCCCAAAGGAGGTTTCAATGTTTCATACATTCATGACAACTAAATGTTAAGATACATATTTCTAATTTATCAGGTAATTCCTTAATATGATATTTGACCTTGGTGTTTGCTTGAATAGCAAAATCCGAGTAACAGGTGTTTCTTTTTTTTATAGATAATATTGTTGCGGGAGAAGTCCCTTCTTGAGAACGGAGAGTGTATACTCTCCAGTATCAATAAGTTCGGCAATGTTGTGTTTAGAACGCTCCTCCGATGCAGCAATAAATATAGTCCTCAATTCAGCTTTCTTCGCAAGTCTGGCGGCGTACCCAAGTGGAAGATCTGGACCATTTAACGCTCTTAGAATTTGACGGTAGAGGGACATAACTCTAACTCTGTTCGCCGCCATTTCCTCTGCCGCTATCCACAGCATTCCCATCCTGATACCTATTCTCCTTCTTGTCCAAGGATAGATTTTCTATTTTTTGTAGAAAATGAAAAAGTTGATTTTTTCTTTCATGACAGTCAGATCAGAAATCGGGATTGGAGGAATAAAATCGAATTGAACAGAAGAATCTCCGAATGAAATTAAGCGAACGTTACCAGATTTTGAAGAACCGGCGGCCGTGAAGAAGCGAAACGGAAAAGATAATGCAGAGAAAACCCCTAATTTAAATTACAAATTTACGCTAATTTAAAAATCGCTCTCAAATTATATTATGAAAATTATATTACTAGTCCATATTATTATTTCTAAATAGTAATTATTTCCGAAATATTTCACAATCCACACATCAGTACATCATCGTCTTCACCGTGATCATTCGTCGTCCTCAAGTTGCTCCTCCACCTGCTCGGCAACCTCATCATCGAATTTGTCTTCCACGTAGTCAATACCTTCAGCAATAGCCAATCCACCAAGAACTCCGGCAACAGCTCCGACGGCCAAACCAGTCCCCATGCCACCAAATTTGCTCTCTTTCTTCTCCTCAACCACTACTCCCGGCGCCCCATACGCCTGGCCATCCCCACCGTGGTACGGGTAACCGGATGAGGGAGGCGCACCACCCTCACCACCTCCGTAATACGGGTATCCAGATGTAGGAGGAGCTCCACCACCACCTCCGTAGTACGGATATCCCCCACCCGGCTGACTTCCGGCAGCAGCATACTGAGGGTACCCAACTGGCTCTGTGCCATATCCACCACCAAAATCTCTCCTTGACTCCTCGTAGACCATTCCATGTGGACGGTATGCATCACCGCCCGGGGGCGGATAATGTCTTACCGGTTCCCGAACACAGATCGACACCTTAAGCTTCCCATGCGGTCGTCCCGATGGTCGTTTAAGCTTCAAAGTCTTAGTAATCGACTCACCCACTCCAACCTCCTCGATGACTTCTTTTAGCTTCAGTTTCGCCGATCCGACCAAAGGATTGACTCCCTCCTCATCCCCAGACACGGCGTGTACAACATCGACGTAAAGTGCGCCGTCTTCGATGGAGTTGACGCCATAGCTGGGTGGCGGAATTGGCACAACAACTCTGGCATCCCAAATCGGATCGTCGTCATTCTCCTGGTCAACTCCTGTGGTGACCTTCGTGGCAGGATCAACCCAGAGGACCACGTAGGGTCTGAGATCGCCGTTCTTCCAGTTCACGTTCTTCAGGTTCTTACCGGAGATCACAGACACATCTAGCTCGTAATGCGATGCCATCTGTTCGAGATGAGGAAGATTGAGACGGAAGGAAATTTATAGGGAGGGTTTTTAGACGGTCAGAAACGTCGTGAGGGCAACTGGCAATTGGCTACCGGTTACCGGCTACTAGTGGGGAGGTTAAAACTGATCTGTCGGAAAGCTGTTGGGTCGTGTTTGGGACACGGATTTGACACGGTAAAATGACGTATTTTGGATGATCTTGGCCGTTGAATGTGATTATTCTTTTCTTCCTAGTTCCTACTCTCCTAGTTGACGTCACGTGGGTTGGATTAATTATATAGATTATCTTTAATAAAAGTCCAATAAAAAAACCTCATTTCCTGTACTTTAAAGTTTAATAGCCCATTAGTCTCTTAGCGCAATAGGTATAGAAAAAAAAATGCAGAACATTAAATTCCTTGTATCACTAGCTAGCATTGATCTTCCATGTTCATATTTGGACCATGGTCGATGTTAGCAATTAACTAAGGACATGATGATACCCTAACTTCACTGGGGAGTAGACCAAGAATAACATCAGCAGACTCAGTCCAGCACAACAATCCGAAAAGGACCCAAGACTCAACCCAAACCCGACCAGGATCAAGTGATCGTTTAGTATCAAGTGTTTATTAGACGAATCTCTGTTACAATGTATTACAAATGTTTTCTTTTTAAGGTGTCAAACGAGCCGAGCTTTTGCTTATAGAATCATGCTCGTTTAAACTTTAGCATATCCAAACTCGAGCTCAGCTCGTTAAGTTAAACGAGCTTGAGGATTGGGCTCGCGAGCCCGAGCTTAAACGAGCCGAGCACACCGAGTCGGACTTTATTTGACACTATTTTTTCCCCTTTCTTCATTCAACTTCTAGGGGTATTTACACACTTTTCTACTTGATCGGGTCTTCTTTTACTGGGCCACACCCGACCCGGCCGATTCATTCTGATATGACCCGATCGACCCGACTAACCCGCCTGTCCTATTTAACTAACTGGGTCTATCAGTCCTAGTTTTGGGTGGGTCTGGTCTGATGGACTAAGGGTATCATCATCAAGGTATAAGGAGGACACTAGATATTTACTAAGGACGGATTCAAGTGTGGAACCATACGGTGAAAGAAAGTTGATGATACCATCGGTCCATTGAAAACAGTCCAAAGATAACAACAGTGACTCAGCCCACGACCCGAGCCCAACTAGAATTCGACTCGGGTCCTGGACTGAGTTCGACCGACCTCGGTCCTGGTCTGTTTCACAAACCCGACCTCAGCCCAGATCCACCACACAGACTCGACCCGACATCGGTCCAAGCCCAGTTCCATACGGGAGTCCAGACCGGCCCGATGGTAGGACGACGAGCCGACGACACTATTAATATTACCTATCTCAAGGTAGGCAATAGGGTTGTCATCGGTATACACTAGAGAAAGAGTGAGAGCAAGAGTGAGAAAGAGTATTCCGATCATGGATGAATTCTAGTAAAAGTTAAAAAATGTAAGGTGAAAAAATAAATAAAATAAAAAAGTATAAAAAAAACGTACGAAACGTTAACGGTGTTAGCTCACAGCTCACACCTTATCTTATCACTTAAACGATTTATTGTTATCGAAAGACCCGATTATTTTTCTATTCGGACCCGAAGAGGATATAAAAAACAGACCAAAATAGGGGAAGTTGGTGAATTTTGAGAGACGATGGACCGAGAGTGGGGTTCGAAGCCGGGGAGCGGTGGGGCGGCGACGGCTCAGAATGAGGCGATTGATAGGAGAGAGAGGCTTCGGCGACTAGCGCTGGAGACTATTGACCTTGCTAAAGATCCTTACTTCATGAGGAACCATCTTGGGAGTTACGAGTGCAGGCTTTGCCTCACGCTCCATAACAATGAAGGGAATTATTTGGCGCACACGCAGGGAAAAAGACATCAGACTAATCTCGCTAAGAGGGCTGCCCGTGAGGCTAAGGAATCGCCTGCTCTGCCGCAGCCCCATAAACGCAAAGTTTCTGTGCGCAAATCAGGTAAGGGAACGTTTATTGGATTTTTTTCATAAGGTAAATAATGTAACTTTTGTTGGTGTTTAGGTTGGAAATTTAGGATTTTCTATCTTAATTTTCTTTAACTTCTGATTAGAAGTAGGTTTTTTACTTTTATTATTGATTGCCTTCATCTTTTTAGGGTCTTGTTTCATGGCAAGCATTGTTACTCTATCGAATTGTAAACCCTCATAGACAAATGAGTAGTAGATATACTTGAATTAAAGTTATTTACACTGATAAAAATTCTAAAATCTAAGAACCTGTTCTACCAAAGGATCTCTTGATCTTCAACTCACCTGTTCCATCCCATCTTACTTTATGCACAGTTGGAGAATTTCTGATATAGAGTGAAGTAGCAAATGTGTGTGTAGTACCTTGTTGAACTCAAGACTATTACGGTGTTATTGTCAGATAAAAACTGAAATAAATCATTTGGATTTTAGAAAAACAATTATAGTGATGAATCTAATGCATACCATATTGCTTTAGGCCATGTTCTGGCATAATGGGTTGAGCATATGTATTGTATTTTATTCAACCCACAATTATAACTGCCAAATGAAAAGTGACTAAAATTACCTAATTATATGAATTTTAGAAAAATAATTCTACTGATGAATGGAATGAGTAATAATTCGAACTTAAATATTTGACAGTGTTCTCCCTTACTAGCTGATGCATAATGCCATGTTCAGTGTCAAAATCTAAGTTCTTGGATAGAGTATAAGTTTATCAATCTCAAACAAACTAATAGTCAAATGAATATGTAGTTGTTGGTGGATATTGCAATTATATAGTCAATGTCGAAGCCATGCTAAGGATAACAAAAATAATTATTGCCTGAAACTCACTCTATTGTTCTCCACCAAAAATACACCTTTTATAGAGGTAAAACCACGTTAAAACTCACTCTATTGCATTTTTCTTTTTCTTTTTCTACCACCTTCACTTATTATTTCTTTCTGTTTTGTGTGATTGATCTAAATCTGATTGATAGTTACGGTTCTATTTCTATTTGTGTTACTGTTGCTTGGATATTCATTCAAGTCAAGTGTGTTGGTTCATAACACAACAGAAGTAACCAAGCACTCAAATTTGATGTTAGGTTGTTAATTATTTTATTTTTTAATTCATTCACTGCAGTGAAGATTGGTAGGCCTGGGTATAGAGTAACAAAGCAATTTGACCCAGAAACAAAGCAACGATCCCTTCTGTTTCAGGTTCTATTTTTTTGCTGATTTTATACACATTTGAGCTTTATTTATCTATTTACCATACCAAATATAATAATATACCATGATCAGTTAGACTAAAAAATAAAAATATAATTAGGGAGGATTGTGGAAAGCATTAAGAATAGAATCCATAAAGACCAAATAACTAAGGTAATTTGGTCTAATATGCCAACAAAGTTTTCCATTCTCTTATGGAGGGTGAAATGAGATCATTTAAATTTTAAACACTTTTAGGAGACTGAGTTGGCAAGTGCAAGTCCCTCCTGCTTTCTTATTAGGCAATATGCAAGAAGAATCTATAAATCACCTCTTCTTCAACTTCCCATATTCCAGATCCCTCTTAATCTCATTGGCCGAGCACTTAAACTTCTCCTTTTGGAGGTTTTAATGAACATCTCAATTCCCACCCAACAAGCCCGGATTCAGGACCTTACAAAGACTGCATAGAAATTCACACATTACTCATCCCTAGGGTGACAAACGAGCATTGAGGTTATATTCAGGCTCGGGCTCATCAAGCTCGGCTTGGAGCTCAATAAGCTTTCCTTAAAACATGGGCTCATAAGTCATATAACCACAAAAATAATTTTAAATATTATCGTATAGTATGTGTGACTCGAACTCAGGGCCTTTCATTTAACATTTAAATGAATTGGCCATTTAACCGAAATTTCTTTATGAAAATTATGAAAATATATAATATACTATTATTATCGAGCCAAGCTCCAAGCTCGGGTTTGGCTCGTTAAGCTTAACAAGCTACGAGCCTAGACCCTAGGCTCGAGCCGAGCCAAGCATTTGATAAATACCCTGACACCCTACTCATCCCCTTGGGGATTACTCTGGAATGCAATTGGGTGTCTGTCGTGGCATATCTTGACAGAGAGGAATAAAATGTTCATTCAACTTACACACCAGTATCTCCTTAGGCAGTTCTTATTTCTTAAAGAGGTAATTAAGTACATCACTCTCCCCTTTGGACCAGAGTATCACATGAAGAGTTGTTGTCACCCTTTGGAGACATCAACTAGGGAAGTATGGGAGACCAACCTCATGAGGCAGCGTGGATATAGTCGATGGATTTTTTGCTCATTTCTTTTTACTTCTTTTATTTTATATTTTTTTCTTACTCTATTTATTAGGGTAATTGCTCTTCTTTTTCAATAGAAAAATTAATTGTTATTTCAAAAATATATAATTAGATTACTAGGTTACATTCACAAAATATTGCAATCAATTTTTAATGTCTTAGTGTTAAATTTCAAAAACTGATTCTAGTCTTTGTTGGCTGTTGCAATTTAGCAATTCCAATATACTTGTTTGACTTTCTAAACTAAAGGCTTATAAATCAGTACGCTAATATTATCAAAGCATTATTTCTGGGCGTCTCACTTCATTTTTAATGAAAATTTACCTTCCATCAAAAAATGTTACCAAAGCCATTTTAAGATAAGTCTGTACTTTTTTACCACAATGTGGCATGAATCCAGATTTTTTTTTATGATTTCAGTTCTTTTAATAAATTTATCTCATGAAAATACTTTTTTTTAAAACATTCAATTTCTTTCAATGCTTATTTAGCCGTTTGCCGTTACTTTAGATTGAATATCCTGAAATTGAAGATCTAACAAAGCCAAGACACCGATTCATGTCATCCTTTGAGCAGGTACAATGTTTTAGCCTTTAGGACTGATAAACTCTTCACTTAGGTTTCATATTATGACATTCCCTCATTTACTAGTGTTCGTGTTTTTCTTTTATTCATTACTAGAGAATTGAATCGTGTGATAAGAGATATCAATATCTTCTGTTTGCAGCAGAGCCATATGAAAACATAGCATTTAAGGTTGGTCGTGTTTTATGTCATCTCCATGGCTCTCATCTATTCACTTAAGTAAGAAACTTGTTTATCTATGCATTGTTTCAGGTACCTAGCACAGAAGTTGACAAATCAACACCTAAGTTCTTTTCACATTGGGACCCTGACTTAAAAACTTTCATGGTTGGTAAATGTTTTCTTTCATCTTCAATTACTAGTAAATAGAGTTCTAATTCTTTTCTATCCAACAGCTACAATTATACTTCAAGAACAAAGTTCCCGAAGGTAATAAACCTCCTGCTTATAATCCCAACGGCACTGCACCTCCTGGAGTTCCATCACGTATCCAGCCTCCACCACCTCAAGCCATGCCACCCATACCGCCACCGCCACCTTCTGGTCCAAATGTCAACCCTCCCAGACCTCCACCACCTAATTATGCAGCTCATATGGGAGGACAGCAGCAACCTTCCCCACCACCTATGATGAATATACCTCCTAGATCAATACCTCCACCACCCATGGGCAGAAGCATGGCTAATTTCACTCCGGGAGTTGGACCGATGCAGGGGTTTCCAGGGCAGGGAATGTACCAAATGCCTCCGCCACCCAACATGGCACCTCAGGTTCCCAGACCTCCACCATCATAGGATTTGCTTGTTTCCTCTCCTCTTAGAAAGTTGACTGTGCAACTATGTATTAGTTAGGAATTTTGTATTTGAATATGAATTTTTAAATCATGACCATTCCATTGGTGTGTTTTTTAGTTAGGAATTTTGTATTTGAATCTATATTTTTAAATCATGACTTTGTATCTGTTGCAATCATTGAGTCTTTTTCTTATTATTTTGACTGGAGCTGTAGAATCTTCCTCAAACTGATTTGAATTTCTAATTTCACATTTACATGACAACATCTTAAGAAGATAATGGTAAATTGGTAATGAACGAAGCAAGTATAAATCGTAGAGAATGTAACCATAATAATTTGATGATACAATTTACATTTTGAACACCACCACCAACAACAAAAATTAACCCGCAACTAAAAAAAAACAGCTTTGCCCTCTTAATAAATGGTACATATGTTGGTCTACATACAGTTAGCCAGCTTAATTTGCAGAAATTATCAATCTGACTTGAGCAGTGACTTCTGGATGTAGCTTGAGCTCTGCAATGTACTCACCAGTTTCCCGGATATCAGGAACAGTAATTATACGTTTATCGACGTCCCTAAAACAGTCCAGGCACATTGATAAAGAAAAAAATAAGATGACTTAAAGAATAAAACAATGGAAACATAGGTTGTGGGTTTTACTTAAATATTTTACCTTTGAAGTTGAGCTTTAATAATATCGACTAAATCTTGTGCAGTGACTCTGTGATATGAAATTTTGATAATTGAAAGATTAAAGAGTATAGATGGCAATTGGGTTATTGTCGATTTGTTGGAGTTGTGTTTGTTAACTTACGTTCCGAATATTTGCTTCCCTTTCCCACCTTTCCGTTTCACTTTGAAACCGCCTACAGTTTGGAATGCTATCGCAAGTTGTTGCGCCTCTTCTTTTACCTGAACATGAAAAATGTTTTAAACAAGTACAATACGTTTAAATGAAAAATGAGCGATTAAGTTTAATAAGATGATTTCTGTCTTCTTACGCGTAGTTTCTCAGCTTCAATCCGTTCTTCTTCGATTTTCATTTCCCTGAAGAGAGACAAAAATAACTTTATTTAGTAATTAGAACAGGAAGGAAGTTTAATTCTTTTTCGCATTATTAACCATCCAACACTAAAAACACTAAAGCAAATCACATTAAACATTCATTGAAAGAAGAAGAAGAATATTTCGAATTTAAAACAATAAGACTATTATTCCTTAAAGTATATACCAGGAAGCACAAGGGGATTAGCTCAATTGATTTCACCTGCAATTCATGAGGTCTTCTAGACTACGCACCTCAAAATATATTGTAAACTAGGGTTTCTCTGTTTCATTCCTTCACTGAATCGTTACTATAAACTAGGATTTGAGTGTTGCCCATTTCCACAATGAAAACCAAGAAACTAATAGTAACCCAAGTTTTGAACTGATCACAATGAGGCAATGATAGTGATCGAAGGGTGAATATTTTTAGTTTGCAAATTGAGGAAACCTCCTAGGTAAATTCAAAGTGAGTAGAGAGTTGATGTAAATTTTACTATCCTATAAAATCACTCGATCTATCCTTTTTGAGTTTTTCAGTGAAACCCAACAAACAGTAAGCATTGAATAGAAAGCAAAACAAAAAAACTACTCAGTCCTTGCTTACTTGACTAGAAGAGGAGTGACAATTTGAGCTTTGCCAAGAGGAAAAAGATAGTTCCTAAAGAACCCTGCCTTTACCTCCACAAGTTGCCCTTTCATTCCCAATTCCGAAACGTCCTCCTTCAGTATAATCTGCGTGTCATAATAAAACAACCCATAATTGAGTAGGACAAAGAAAACCTAATTAACCAATTTGGGTGTTCTTATTCCATGTTTATTTTGTTTACCTTTCGGATCTTGGTGGCCTTTTTCTGAGAAACGATGGATGTTTTCGTGGTCTTGGATGGTATCATTGTGCTTACTCTGGAGCTCTGCGTCCATGGCGACAATGAAGAACTCCATGACAGAGCTGATGATGACGATGTAGCCATAGCTCACCGATGCTTCTCGCCAACTGTGGCGTTGTGGATTCTTTCTTAATTCTTATCTACATTTCATTTACGTTTTCAGACTTAAGTTTATAGAAATTAGAGAATACTTAATATTATTTCTAAATTTATAGATTAAGTCCCTCTTAAATCCCAACTTTAAAGAGAAGAAAATACCAAAATATCCAAATATAACCAAAACTGAATTTATCCCAAACTTCCAAATTGAAAACGCCGTCAGCCGGTCGACCACCATTCCGACTCTCCGGAAACTTGCGAACCCCCTCGTTCAGTCCGATCGTCGCCTCGCGTCATCGACAGTTTCCATTTCCCTGTCCGTCCAATCGTCCTTCTGGAGTTCTCATTTCCGAGGTATATTTAGACTGTAGTAATTAGTTTATTATAGTATATTGGATAAACTACATGTCTTCGACTGTATTGATTGATTTGAATATTTGATAGTATGATTGTCTGAATCAGTCCATCACTTCAGCCACTAAGCCTCTTTGAATATTCACATTTACTCTGTCAGTTGGTTATTCTGAAAATGAGGGTGTCATTTTAATTTTTAATAGATTCATTTTAAAAATTTAAATTTTTAGTAGATTAGGTTGATTGACCTGATTCATCATTTAATTGATATTTTAATTTACTGTTAAAATTCTATCATGGTAAATTGATTTAAGTTCTGTCTGTTGTTGTTAGCATTGTTTTGTATTCACAACGAAATTCATACTGAATTGTCTAAAATCTATCATAGTTTTTTGTCAACTCTGTCTCAATCACTGGACATTATAGAAAAAATTTCGGCAATTGAAAGTTGAAATTTATTTCCTATTTTATATTACTGCAATTTTTTGTATTTTTTTTTATCATTTAATTTTTTCACTTTTTACTTTTTGGTACGCTTCGTATCAAGGGGGTCGGGGTTTCTCTGAAGAGTTGTGATTGTTTAATTAAGTATAAATAAACTGTCAGAAAAAGGACTACTGGCAGATATATTAAAGAACTGCAGAATATCTTTTAGAGCTGATATCTTTAAGAAAGAATATCGTTCACAATTGAAAAGTACTACTACCCTCCTGAGACCCAATTCTTAGCTAGAACACTAAGAAGGATAGCTACATAGGAGAAGGTAGATATAGTGGAAACTACAATATCAACTCCGCCACATTATATTTTTCCTTTCATTTGTATTTCAAGGCATTGCCTTTCATTATCTTTAATGAAAACTTTTAATATTTGCAACAACAAAAATGTCAGAAAAAATCTTGTTATTTAATTTTGAGTTTTTGACATTGGTTGTTTATTAGTTATATACTATATTTTACAATACATGTGGCTACAAGAACTAATTAACACAAGTACACAACCACAATAGTATCCATTACTTAACCTAATTTACGATAACCAACTTAGAATAACTATCCCAACTCTATCATGGCTTGTTTAGTCAAACATTAACAGGCAAAGAAAACATTAAAACAAATACAAGGGTTTTATAACTTTCTGTAGAAATAAACAACTTGAGAAGTTTTTAACCAGTCCATAGTTTTTCTAAGTTATTTACGATATTCACTTGACATTCTTAGTTGGAGTCACTATGTCTATATCACTTTCATTTACTTGTTATTTAAAAAACTAAAGGTTATTATTAATTCATTGCACACCGAAGAATATCAGAGATTTATACTTTTATTTATTCTTCTGGATGCTATCTCAGATCCAATAAAGATCTCAAGACAAGACTAGAGATCGACATCTGAAATCATGGATGGTATGTTCTTAATTTCTTATTTAGATTAAAACTTCTCGGTTATTATTAATTATCATCTATTTTTCTATGACTTCTCGTTATAATAGGCAGGTTTATTCGTAATTAGTTTGCAGTTCTTTGCCTGAGTTTCATTTTTATTGAGTGAAGCCTACATAAATGATTTATTATGAATTCTTCTTGAATACAATATCGTGTCCAAATATCTTCTTTCATTGATAACATAGAGTCATAAATACTTTTGATAAACATAATGTTTTGTCATTGGACAATCTATACTACATTGTCATTGTGCTACCAAGTTTGATATTTTTTCTATTTTGATCTGAATGTTAAAACCCAAGCTTTTTGACGCGGTCAGGCGACCAGGCGATGCCTGGGACCGCATACCGCATATGCGACCGCCTGGTCGCATATGCGGTCCAATATGCGACATTTATTTTTTTTTATTTTTTTTACTACACGATTAGGTATACCCATCTAGAAACGCGATTTCTACCTTGTAATCGCGGAAGCAGCGGCCAGGAAACGCGATTTCCAGCGGCGGCCAGGAAGCAGCGGCGATCCTTCCTTCTCCCTTCGTCGATTTCAGTAGTTCTTCTGTCCTTTTTTTATGCGATTTCAGTAGTTCTTCAGTAGTCCTTCTCCCTTCTCCCTTCATTGTAAACTAATTTAGGATTTAGGGTTTTTTTATTTAATTGGGTATTTTTTATAAGGTCTTTAAGTTGTAAAAAAATAATAGAATTCATTTAATTTTTTCAATTTTAATATTTTCTATTTGGTAAATGAATCGGGTTTAGCGGGATCCGACCCGGATCCGGCTAAACCCCATAATATGCGACCCCCCAAATATGCGATGGGGGGTTACCGCCTGGTCGCATATGCGACAAATCAAAAAGCTTGTTAAAACCTAAAAATCAATTAGTTTAATAAACATCTAATTTGTCATTGATCTGAATCTTTAATTCGATGAAATTAATTTCAGTTTGCTGAGTGCCTGAGTTTTTTATTAAATTTTATGAATCCTTTTTTTCAATCCATGTATTTGTAGATAATACATTTTAGTTTTATCTTTTTTCTGTTATTTTAATACTGTTCAAGGTAAATACGAATGTATCTATTATCTATGCTTATTTTGCCAATGTTTGGTGGTGTTTCAGTTGATTCAGCAACAACTATGGAGGAAACTGTCCTTGTAGGAGACGACCTTATGCTTGGACCACCATCACCTATCATACCACAAGAAATAGCATCTCATGTGCTAGAAGATGTTGATTTATGTGATGGAATTTTAAGGAATCTTTTCTTATGTATGTATGTTACAAAACTTTAATATTTTTCTTTATATCATGTTAACAGAGACAGATGTTGAATGTTCAATATAACTTGTTTGGTAAACTAGATTTCATTTGTTTTTCAGGTTTGCAAGTCAACGACATTGAGCCATTCTGTCAAGATGAAATTGTGCTATATCGACAGTGTACTGAAGCAAGGGTTTGCTACATTGTTTTGTTTTATTTTGCCAGTCTATTTCTTGATTTCTACAAAATGTCAAAATCACTATTCGATATTTTCATTTCTTCTTTCATCTTGTTTCTTTAAACTATTCTATCAGGATAAGAAATTAAGGCAGCGTCTTCAAGATAGTGAATACAAACTGGGGTTGGCCATGCCGATTGAAGATGCAAACAAAAGATCTTCACAGCTCCAATCAGAAATTACCACTTTCGAAAGGTATATTAATTAAAAATTGATTACTTATGGAAAAGACATTAATTTTATTTTTTATATACTCATCTCGTGTTTTTCACATCAATTTTGTTATTCCTCTTTTTCTTATCGTTGTTTTAGGTTTATACATTTTTTTAATTATGGAAATTGGAAATGGGCAATGTCTGAGTCTTTGATTTTTTTATTTATTTATCTTGCAGACGCCTTATTCTTGCAAGTGGGATAGAAGGCATAGAAGGATTTCGCCAACGATGGAGCTTGCATGGACAACTTGAGGATACCAAGTAACTTCTTACTCTTCTCATTTTCATATTTTTAACATAGGACTATAAATCTATAAAAGTGGTTTCCCTGATAATACCTGGAATAAATGACTGCAGACAATATTTTTTAACAAAGTTTATTAAAACTGGGTTGCATGTTTATGAAATTTTAAATGCATTTTTATTCTTTTCTCTAATGTATCTCCTTTTAATAGTGTAAAGTGTAAACCCATGTTATTTGTCTTCTTGCAGGAAAAGATTGGATTCACTGAATGAGGGTATATCAAAAGGGAAGAAAGAACGCAAAGAAGACCTTGTTGTTGAAGGAAGCAATAAGAAAAAGTGGTTCTTTTGGTGATTTGATTAACCGCTTCCAGAATAACCTAGAAACAAACTTTTTTTTAATCTCTTATGTTATCTATGATTGTGAGCTCCTGATCAGAAGAACAGCCATACCATGTTCAGAGATCACTGAGTATTTTTTTTCTTTTATTTTACATGCTTAAGATGTTTTTTCATAAATGGTTAAAATTAAGGATGCAAACGAGTCAAGTCGAGTCTTGCAGGAATTTGCTCAAACTCACACTCGAATTTAAAAAAATGGAATTATTTTAAAATTGGAACATTGAGTATTTGTGTTGTTTATAATATTGTATAAATTTTAACTTTTAATTATTTAAGTGTATTGGGTTATTTATAAATTATAACTTTTGTATATATATATATTTTTTAATTTTCTTATCGAGTTTATCTCGAAATCGATTCGATAACTTATACCAAGTTTGAACTAGACTCGTGAAGTTATCGAGTAGAGCTCGAGCTCTAACTTGCATCCCTAGTTAAAATTAACATTATTGCTCTAAAAGATGAGTTTCCACTATCCTAACTAAAAATATACGTTAAAGATATTGATTCTCTCAATGATCTGTAGGATTAAACATATGAGAATATGATATGTCCATATTTATACTTTATCAGGTTTAATTTAGAAATAAATATGAATTATAAAAAAAACAATGCGAAAAACTAAAATAGATAAAGATAGAATTCCATTTATAAATACAGTCCAAGAATTAGCAAAATCCAAAGAGATGTTAGCATATACCAGCAGTCCAGCACCCAGCAGTGCAGTAAAAATTAGATCTACTGGGTTATCCACTTACCCCCCCTCCCCATATTGCATATGGAAGAATATTTTTGTTTTTTATTCTCTATTTTTTCAACTTAATGATTTGATTTATTATTTTGTATGTATGAACCGAGTGATTCAATACCATTTGATTATGATGCAATAAACTTTGCAATATAATAAATACTATATTATTCTCAAACAACATCAGTAATTCAAGTATCCAAATCATAACTTGAGATAAAAGTAATTAGTTTAACAATTCAATAAAAAAATGATGAGAAAATATAAAAAATAATCTGTTCGTATGTTTTTCGATTTTATATCTGTTCGTATGGGAGAAGTTCGAGAAGGAAGAAAAAAAGCTAATGTAAAATATCTTATGAACTCAATAAACATATGATAATCTTTTGATTGGAATTATACATTTTCATGTACTGTTGTCGTAACTAACTGATGTCTTGTGCATGATCATGTCTTCGGCAATACGTATCGCCTCATGTGAACCAGTGATAGTCACTTTCCTGTTAATTGATATAACGGGATTAACAGTAACATAACAAAAATTACAGTGTGTAAAATAATGAAGGATTTATCATAAAATCATAAGTTATAAGTTCAATCTACATTCAATTCAAAAGGGATTTCATCTGCAATTAATAAAGAAGTGAATGTAAACTTTAAGACATACCTGTCTGACGTACCGGTCATAAAATCACCTTTATCTGAAATCTTTATTCTAGCTCCACTTATCTGAAAAACAATGAGCATTAAAGAAAAAGATTAGGACAAAATAATTTCTTTTGTAGAATTGTATGAAAAAAAGTTCACATGGATTCCCTTAACATGCAAACAAGTAACAAATGCATAACTGATCAATCTGGACCACACACATATCGATAAACTACATATCCCGAGAGAGATATGTGGTCAAGAATAAAGGTTGCACTTGGTTGCATGATAAAGGGTTGTGTGCAATCCTTGCACTATTGGATCAATATTTGTGAATCAAACCTGACTCATCTCTGTGATGTTCCTGCCCGAACGACCTACAACAGCTCCAATATGTTCATCAGCAACTCCTATAGTGACAGAATTTTCATGTCTAGCCTGAGCTACATTATATCTATCAAACTACAAAGAATGAGAATGAAGATGATTAGATAAATGATGGTAACGAGAAATCAGAAAAATAACTTGGAGAAACTTTCAACAGAGGAAAAAAAGATGATAACGATGAAATTATCATGTAGAAGGATTTCCTCTAATAAAAAACATAAAAACTGATAAATTTATCATTATGAAAAAACAACCTTGTTATTTGGGAACTTTCCACCAATGCCATTTGATCCATAGCTCACAGTGTTAGTATTGTATGCTATAGAAGGAAACATGTAGCTAACCGGAATACCAGGAAAGTTAATACCTAAAGAATAAACCACAATACAAAATATTTATCATAGCAATTGTTAGAAAACAATTAATATATTTAAAAGTGTCATTCTTCTTCCAACATCAAGACTTAGGAGAACCACAAATAGAGAATTCACAAAAACTTCTAAATAAACCATTTTTTTATAGTGTAGGCATGTAGGGTTAGATGGTGTTTTTGCATGGTACTAAAAATCAGTTGTTCAAAATTTAAATCACACACACACAGGCTGCTTTCACCCGTGTGGGTTTCAAAAGTATACTAAAAACTGAAGACATTGAAAAATGTAGTAAAAATTCTACCTGAATATGGATAAGGGGTATGTACGGTGTGGGAATAATTAGAATCTTCAATTAGTTTTGACAAAATCAATTCAATGGCACACATCTGTTCCTCCAGAGAGCCAGACAAAGTCACGATTCTATCATTTACTCCAGCATAAACCTGCTCTTGTGGGGATATCTTGATCCCAGCATTTGATTCATCAATAAAGGACCTGATCCATCAAAAAATTATAATTTTTTGCTGAAAAACTATGTGAATAAGATGTCATTCCAATAAATAACTTAATTTTTAGTTGTTTAAAAATACAAAATAAAAACATTCTGATTTAAGACAATTTATGTTCATATGGAGAATAATTACTCATTTTACATATGAAGTGTATAATAGACTCTTGTTGATTGTTTTCCCCTTTTAGTGATTTATAAAACACGTTGATCAGATACTATTCCTATCAATTATTTTAAGGGACAAAAAATACTATGCATTTAGTTTTGATTTCTCCAACAAATTCATTTTCTCAAAAGTATAACAAGAATGTATTCATTCAAATTTAAATAAAACAAAAGATGAAGTAAAACAAAAAAATGGGAAGAAAAACATAATAATGGCAGCAATGAAAGAAAAAGAAAACAATGACACCAAGAAAATTATCTTGTGAATCAAAATTAAAAGTTATCTTTTAGAAAGAAAAAAAAAAAACCCAAAATGGATTGCATATCCATATTAATTGACAATTATCAAGGGACAAAATGGAAAAAATATGCATATTCATGTCGATTATTGAGGAACAAAATGGAATGGACATGCAAGTTCCTATCGAGTATCAACTCTAGCTGGTAGTTGTGATTAACTTACTTTATTGTAGCTCCACCTTTCCCAATTATGCCTCCGCAACAAGCATTGGGAACGATGAGCCTTACTTTTGTCCTATCCTCTGCTTCAATGCTATCTCTTCTCATAGAGGAAACGTCATTGTTATCTTCAATCTGCAAAAGTCGTATAATGGTGACAAATTAACAATCGAGAGAAGCCATCTTTTTTAATATCTAAAAAAGAGAATGAATGAATGCATACTTGAGTTCCCTCAGCTAACAACTTTTCATGGATGAATTTCTTTGCCTTCATAATTTCATCAAATCCTCCAGAAATCATGATTATCCTGTCAGATGTTCCAGGAAAGAATTCATTGTTACGTGACAATTGGATGCGCGCACCAGATTTAGACTGAAATTCTGTGATTGTTGAACCACCCTTTCCGATAATACATCCTGCATCAGTATTCGATACTAAGAGCCTAAGATATGTAGTTCTCTCCCTATCATCTGAATCATTCAAGATTAAATCAAGTATTAGATAAAATTAAATAATTAATAAGCAGGGGTTCACGCTCAATATGTATAACAAATCTTGTCTACATGACTCCAAGTCAAGAAAAATTCAGCATGGAGATCTTTCCACAAGACTCTAATAACTTAGCTAGTGCTATTTTTATCTGTTTACTCTGCTAAGAATCAATCTTTTTATTTCTATTTGTAGGTTAGAGTTTGCATAATGCACATCTATCACACATATCTCATGAATAGAGGCATTAATTATGTAGTAAGCATTGAATGGTAAATTGATAATTAATTTTTTTTATCCTAAAAAACATGTGGAGGTACCAACTGCCACACAAAATTTTGGTCATCTAAAATGACTCGCAAGTCATAATATGAATATTAAATGTGAACTAAAATGGCAAGTAACAACAGAGAAAATAAAATGAATTTGAGTAGCTAAGCTACTACTACTACAAGTCCAACTAAAATTTATAAAATGCAAAAAATTGGAAAGTAATTATTTAATATTATCCTGATAGTTTATTTCCAACCAGTTAATCATCATACAATCATATTCATAATAAAATCATCAACTTATCATTAAAAGTTATGTATTTGGATCCATAACTCCTAGTGTCACCCGGAATCTGAAATTAAACTAATAATATGTGTCTAAATGAATTTTTCTACATCACTAATAACAAATCCAATAAAGTCCTTATATTTTTTAAAATCGACTAATCATAACACAAATCAAATCATCACAATTGACAATGATCCCGTCCGATCAAGTTGTCAAGCCCATTTTTTTAAAATTTCAATCCAATCATCTTTGCTTTTATATACATCATATATTGCAAGAAATAGAGAATCACCCCAAGGCTCCAAAGATGAGAAGAAAAATTTATCAACAAAATAAACATATGATATCAGATTGTAAAACAAACAAGAAACGAGAATAGAACGAGATCCATACCTTGAGCTGGAGACCTAGATCGTCCATTTCTGACAGGAGAATCTGATGGATCCATGGTACCGATTTTGGATGTAAACGGAAAATGCGAAGTGAGCGAAGGTGGGAGGTGATCGGCGGAGGACGGAAGCATCAACACCAAAGTCCAAAACCGAAACTTCTTTAGCACCATTTCCATTTCCCAAAACACTTTTTATATATGAAGATTATTTCATAAAACTTCCATGTATTTTCGATTAATATCACCACCGGTCCAAATTCCAATCCTTTTTTTTTGGTAAATTATGCATTTTATTATAAAAATAGAGTTTACATTTAATTTTTACACTATTTTTATCAATGTTTGTCTTAATATTGACAATTTTTGCACATAAGTACATATTAATATAATATATTAGTATTTAGTCTGTCTTATATTGCTAAATGACTAAATCCTAATCCTAAACCTAATTTTAATTTTCAGTTATAAAAAAAAATACTAGTTTTCTCTATACATTTTCTACCCTTTTCCGACTGCTTTCCAGAACCCTAGAATCGCATCGGTCACCATGGGAACGCCGGAGACTTCGCGTGAGCCTTGCCCGGACAGGATTCTGGATGACGTGGGTGGGGCGTTCGGTATGGGGGCAGTCGGAGGTTCAGCTTTTCATTTCTTGAAAGGTCTTTACAACTCCCCCAACGGAGAGCGTTTGATTGGCGGTACTCAAGCTATCCGGATGAACGCCCCTAGAGTCGGTGGAAGTTTTGCAGTTTGGGGAGGTTTATTCTCGGCCTTCGACTGCACCATGGTCTACCTTCGCCAGAAAGAGGATCCTTGGAATTCTATTGTCGCCGGTGCGGCGACCGGTGGATTTTTGCAGATGAGGCAGGGACTTGGTGCGGCTTCGAGGTCAGCGGCTTTTGGAGGCGTTTTGTTGGCGTTGATCGAGGGAGCTGGTATCATGCTTAACAAAGTTCTTAGTACTCCTCAGAATATGCCTCCGATGATCATGGACGAGCAAGGAGGCCCGATTGGTTATGTGCCACAAGGAGGTCCAGTAGCTTCGGGAGTAGAGAAAGATGTGGGTTCCTCTACATCGTCTTCTTGGTTTGGAGGTTTGTTTGGGGGAGAGAAAAAGGATGCGGCAAGTGGCGGAGCTTCAAAGGAAATTTTAGAGAGTTTTGATTCACAGAGCCCTCCTGTCCCTAATTTCGAGTACAAGTAGACGATGAGGTCATAGAAAGGTGATATTTTTTTTACTCTTTGGATTTATACTTTGTTATATAGATTCTATTGATGTCAATACATTCTAGATCCCTTCGATTTTATTTTTAAAGCGAAGCTACACTACTCATTCCTCATATGATTCAAACATAAAATGATGGCATGTCATATTATAGACTTGTAGTGCATTGAAGATTGAACTATTGAAGGGTATTGTACTTTGGTTTTATTGATTCCATTTCGAGATGTTCTGGATCAAATCTAGTTCCAATTAGTTATCATTGAAAAATTGTGTATTGGAGAGGAAAACTATAGATTGAGGAGTTGAAGATCATCCTTGTTTACTTGTTTCCAGTTATCAATGTCACAACTCACAAAATGATGGTTGGAGGTGTTAATTTTTGTAACAAACCACTTTTTTCATTTCCACCATTGTCAGCTCTCTTTGGTAGATGAGATTTTGTTACATTCGTACTATCAGATGAAATTCTTTGAATCTAAAATTTCGATTTGGAGAACTATTGAAGGGTATTGTACTTTTGTTTTATTGATTCCATTTCGAGATGTTCTGGATCAAATCTAGTTCCAATTAGTAATCATTGAAAAATTATGTATTGGAGAGGAAATCTATAGATTGAGGAGTGGAGGATCATCCCTGTTTAGTTGTTTCCAGTTATCAATGTCACAACTCACAAAATGATGATGGTATGGAGGTGTTAATTTTTGTTACGAACCAATTTTTTCATTTCCACCATCGTCAGCTTTCTTTGCTAGATGAGATTTTGTTTCATTCGTACTATTAGATGTTATGCTTTGAATGTGTATGGGAGGTAAAATGCTTTCTTTAAAAAAATTGATTTGGTTGTCTTAATTACTTTGAATGTAAAATTGGAATTTTGGATAATGATTTGTTCCTTGGTGGTTTGGTTTTCCAGTTTGCAGATGATGAAAGCGCATTTTTCTTCAGCACTCATTTAAGAAAATAGGGATTTCCTATTGGCAGGGGAAAGAAATACGCTTGTAAAAATCATTTCTGATGTGATGATCTCTGCACTCTTAACTTAGTGCTTTTTCTTGTTGCTTCATTTATATGTTAATTATTTTCTTCACCATCTCATCATAAACATGAGTACATGACTGCATGTGGTTGATGCTGGAGCATTTGTGCTTTAATATGTACGTAAATCCCTAGTTTTTCTTAATTCAGCATTGGAGCGTTAATTCCTAAATACTGAACCATTGAATTTTGGTATTAAAATGCTTACTCTGATTATTATGCAACATTCATGTAAATAATTACTTGTTCGTCTTTAAATTTTGGAATTCCAGAATATTTTATTGACAACAGTTGATAAAATTCAAATTGACAAATATTATTCAATTTTCAAATTTTATTTTATTTGTTGCCTTCCAAATCTATTGATCCAAACAATTCAATAACTATTTTTTGGGTTGGATTCGGAATTTCGGATATGCTTGATTATATTTTACATTAATTAGTAGTCACTAGTAATTAGTTAGTTAGTAATTAGTGTATTTAGTTATTATGATTTGGTAGGGACTGGATCGGATGATCTTGGTCTATTTTGACTTTTGATGGGCCTCTCTGTGGGTTGAAGTTATGGCTTTCCTTCTTTAACGTATTGGGCTTTGCACCAAGGCTTTTTTCTAGATATCATCGTCAGTCACAAATAAAAATCATTGCTTGAACAAAAGAGATGGGATGCCGGTTAGATCCAAAATTACTGGCAAATAATAAACATGTTGTTTCAAGATTTACTGGGAGATTAGTTCAACTAATTATAATGATTATTAAAGTTGTTGATGGTTCAGAGTTTTAGTCTTATTATGTCTATAATATTATAATACGGTCTTTTTACCACAATAACTATTAAGATTTTTGAAAATTCAAGATTCACTGTTATTTCAACCGGAGGTAGATATATCTAATTTGTTAAAAGGTAGTAGCCTCCATACAGCTGAGTAGGTACGGTCACCTGATTTTGGTTATACAAACTCAATCTGAAGGTCATATAAAATAAACTTAGTTAGATTGGACGCACCAAATTGAGTGAACACACATGGTCGCAACCAATCTTATTGCACTAGATCCTTTTCATACATACATATAATAATGCATGGTGTTATAATTATATATATTACAGTAATTTTCAAATGCGTCGTACATCGGTGCGTCAAAATACGTCGTTTGCATCCTGTCTATTCATTTTTAATCCAATAGCTAAAATAATGTACGACACAAGATACTAACTCATGTCGATTTACTGGTCATGATTTTTTGACGCATTTTGAATTTCGATGGTATAAGAAACTTACCCAATTATATTATAATGATATAAACCGTTCATTTTTCATCTTGAATCTGAAAATGACTAAATGCTCATTAAATTATCGTAATTAAACATTGGCCACTTGACCCTATGGAATTTGTTTGCAGTATAGAAACCTGTGCTCACATTCACCAAGGTGGGAGTGCACATGTGTTCTATATATATGTATTTCAAATGTCAAAATATTGTAGTCAGAGATCGAGCTCGATCGATCGATCGGAAGTAATTAATAATGTTTTGATCTAGTTAAGTTTGTATTAAACCTAATTATAATTCATGTAAATTTGGTCATAGATTTGCTAATTAATTAAGAACATGTAGACCAGATTCCAATTTAATTAACACAAATAATGCATGGATATATATATACTATAATTAGAATCAAATTCAAGCATATAAAATAATTAGCATTAAGCAGCCAATCACCCTCTTTTATGGCATGATCCTGGCCACAACTCATTCTTTCAGTCTTAAGCTTAATTGACTTCCAAATATTTTATTTTATCTAGAATTTATTTCGCATCAGATGAAGCACATGGAGAGGTTCGATTTTAAACCCTATAAAACCCTCCCCATGCAGCTTCTTAAATCTCATCTCAAACTACTTTCTTGGTTAATCCGGCCGGCCTAGCTAATTCTCTTGAGTTAATCTTCATCTCCAACAATGGCCGATTCCAAGATTGTTTTTGTGGCCCTTCTAATGTTGCTTTGTTTGAGTGTTGTCTCTGCCTATAGACAAAATTACTTCGCCAGAGACAACAGGAGGTATGATAATTATTATAATAACAGGTACAACAGGTACTATAACAGGTATAACAATGGTTATGGTCAAGGATATGGATCTGGATCTGGATCGGGATATGGTTCTGGACGAGGTAATGGTTATGGAGGCTTGGGAGGAGGAGGAGGAGGAGGTGGTGGTGGAGGTGGAGGAGGTGGAGGAAATGGTAATGGCTATGGTTCTGGAAGTGGATCGGGAAGTGGATATGGAAGTGGAAACGGTGGAGGTGGTGGAGGTGGAGGTGGCGGAGGCGGTGGAGGTGGATAAAGATATGGAGGTTACTATTAGTAAACAAACCTACTTTTTGTCAGGCGACGTACATCTAGTTGTCTCAATTCTAGTACCATTAATCATGTTCTAGCTTAATTATGTCGTCTGTCGTTGTTTGTTATTGGTCGGGAGGTAACGATTCAGGAGTTGTAACTTGGCTTTGCCCATTTGTTGTTTATTCCTTTTTTATATTTGAATAAAAGTTACTTCCCATATACAAGATTTCATTTTTGAACCATCAGAAACCTTAATAGTTATTGTGATCAGTTGATCTGTTAATTAATCTCTTATAAAATTTTGGGAGAGTTCGATCGGATTCGTAGCAGATGTAAACCCTAATGATCAGTTATCGCTTCCAAATATCAACATAATCTAACTAGGTAATGTCCAAAAATAGCAAACATTCTCACTAGCTAGTGATGAAACAAATTAAGAAAGATCAAGTTCAACTCCTTTGAACTTTAACACATCAAGTTAATAAAAATTACCCTTGAAGTTCTTTACTGATTTGGTTCTTAATTTATCATGAGTTTATTGAATGGTTAGTGTTAATTAGTGTTATATTTCTTAATTATTGATGTTCAAGATCGTTCGTACATACAACAGTAAAAAACATTAATTTTCGCCTAGGTGTAGAATATTACTGGTGTCCGATTGGATACAAAGTAATTAATATTAGCTCACTGGTCACATAAACTATCAAAGCAGTTTCTGAAGTCTAGAGTTTGAATCTTACTTTGTATATTTTTACTTAAATTTGTCTGATAATATATTATGTGACTCTGGTATATCATCTGAAGGTTGAAAGCTTTACATCTGTAGAGAGGTACCCTTTGTTATAAAAAAAAGTGTATAATTGGACCAAACATGTATGTCTTTCTGAGACCCTTGAGCCCTTAGAGCCCAAATAGTCTAGTTAGATATATTTCTGGTCCATGCTCTTGGTTGTAGTTTAAATGTGATTTTTTTTATTTGTACTTTGTAGTTTAATTATTTAAATTAGGGTTAGAGGATATATTTTTATAAGATAGAAGTGACTTTTAATATAATAGAGTCACATAAAATATCGTAATATAAATTTAATAATATTATCTTTGAGATAATATTGACGGCAAAATATATATTGAAAGTCAAACTTATAAGCTTATTAAAAATCAGATTGTTAAATCTTTTTTTTTTAAATGACGATTTTTATAAAATAAAATTAAAAGAGTACAAAAGATAAAAAAAGCATAATGATAAATGAAAAAAACTGAAAACATAGCTTGAATCTTCATCGTGTCGATCTATGATCAACTTCAAATCGTATTTCCAGGTTGAAATAAATTCATCCAGGCTAAATAGAACCTTTAGAGTTTCAATACTTGTTTTCATCTTTTTCTAGGCCTGTAAATGAACAACCGAAATTCGAATTCAGTTTCGAATTCGTTTAACACTAAACGAATTCGGATAAGCGAATTCGAATTAATATCCGGATTTAAACTAACCGAATTCCAATATCAGGGTATCCGGTTCGTTTAAAATCCGATTCGTTTAAATTATATATTTATATTATTATAAAATAAAAATTTACATATATAACCTTTAAATGTTATAATTTAAAAATTAAATATAACTTGTTAATATTATTTGTCTATTTATAAAATTAAAAAAATATTTTTTAAGTTTTATTTTTTAATTACAGTATATATTTCTTATTATTTTTGAATTTTATAAATATTTTTTTATATAAATATTATTCGAATCCGAATATTCGAATTCGGATATTAAACGAATTCGAATTCGGATATGATGGTATTCGGTTCGTTTATAGGCCTACCTTTTTCCATCCCCACAACTGTCATCTTTTTCTTCAACTACAATCTTAACACTGTCCGCTAAGACATAACAAATCTGCAAGATTAAATCAATGAAAAAAGAGACTTGAATCTCCCCGGAACTCACTTATCTTCCCCATCTAGTAACCTCATGATTTTCCCTTCTAAATTAAATCCCTAGTTTTCCATCCTCAAACGGGAAGAAAATTGGTTAAATCTGGAAGCAACTCAGAACGGAATCGAGAAATCTTATTGGTCTGCGAGCGAGGTCATACGGTGACAAGGAGAAGTGGCGAGAAACTGTCTTCCTCTCCTCCTTTGAACTCGAAAAGGAGCAACGGAATCACGACCATAAAAGAAATGAGAAAGAATTGAATAAGTTTCAGGAGGCGAAGATAAGTGGAGAAATAGGGAGTTGCGAGTACGTGAGAATCTAAAACGACAACCTACAACGGGGAGGGAGAACGGTGAAGAAAGGCATGGAAGGGGGAAGAGGGAAAGAGCTTGTCTTCCCCTTCTCTTTTGAGAAAGGGGGGAGATCAGAGGTGGGAGAAGGGGTTTGCTAAGGAGGTGGCGCTAGGGTTTGCTCAGATTGTCATATTAAATCTAACATTGAATGAATATTAATTTTTATTTAAATTTTTATGAGTTAGTCTTATTAATTATTTAGGGCAGATTTTCTGTACGTCGAATTTCAATGCATCAAAATGAGGAAAAAAATTATGACCATTAGATCGACATTTCGTCGTACATGAGTTAGTGTCTTTTGTTGTACATTTTTTCGTCGTACATGTGTTAGTATCTTGTGCAGTATATTATTGTAGCTGTTAGATTAAAAATTAAAGAACAGGATGTGCACGGTGAACCTGAAAATTACCGTAATTATTTATTACTACTGTAGGTTTTTTATCTTTTTAAATTTAATAATCCATTTCTTCTGTTGTTAATAATTCAAAATTTTCATTTAAATCTAACGGTCTTAATAACTAATTAACAACTTTTTTAACTCTTTCATCACTTCGTTTTGTTCACTTTTCTGTCGATCGAATCTTAATCTTATTCCGTCGAGTCTTCACGTTTTCCTTTTGTATCGATCCGTACTTTATCTTTTTGAGTCTCGTTTCTCGATTTTATGAATCTCAGTTGTGCTTGACATTTTATTTTTTGGTATTTTTTTCTCAGACAGTTATTTTTTCCTACGAATTTATTCTCTGTCATGAATCCATCGTATGTTCATGTTTACAACTAATTGCATGTTCAGATTGTAACAAATTGCATGTTCAGGTATACAGTTAATTCATTACAAGAAAACAAACTTTTAGCAACGGGCTATGACCGTCCTTAATTCGTCAGGGAAAGTCGCCTCGCTAATTATCAAGACTGCCAATCCGAACTACTAGGACAAGGACCCATAAATATGTCGTGCACGAAGGACCCCGACGGGAATGACAGAAAAAGACGCCCCGAGGATGAAACGTGACCGCACGACATCCTAATTAATTAGCAAAAGAAAGTACTCTTCGCGTAAAAACAGACAGACAATAATGCTGATCAAAGTCAAGGGACCCTAAGCAAATGGACATCCCATCGAAGGGGTGGCCGCTCGAAAAGCTGTACGGATCTTAGGTCTAAGTAGTGGCGCAGAGGCCCCCGTGACGGGCATCACCGGTAGTATACATCAGGTTAGCCAACGCGAAAGAAAATGACGAAGATCAGTTGGGGAAAGGTCATGTAACGCACAGACTGAACGCTATCGGCAGTCCCGGTGGCGACGAGCGGGGGTGGATTGATGATGGGATCGTCATGAACCTATTCGGCTAAGGGGGTTGCGAGCACACCAGATGCCTGAATGATGCGGGATTCAACCATAACAACTTCACTGTCATTTTGTCTAAGAGACGACGATGCACCAACAAAAAACAGAGAATTTAAACAACGACTCTTCGTATCAACGAGGGCACGGGTTCCCTCCCCGTGAAGGACGAGACTCTCGGAACAGACGGCTTGTTGATGCACCAGTTTGCGGCCAAGTTTTTCGATAACAAAGAATATAATTTTTTTGACTTCGATAACGTCATAATTTGCATAGAGGAAAGAGTACCGATGATACCCCTGATTCATTAGATCAGATATGTTGGATCCGACCCGACTCGTCCCAACAGACCCACTAACACCCCATATCCAATTGTATAAATATCTGAAACGATCTTTTACCATTTATACGAAATACATTGTAATAGAAAAAGATTGTATGGTGTTACACTTTACCACGTCATCAGTTTTACTTTTACACCCTTGTTATTCCCTCCCTATTGGCACATTCCCCTCCAAGGAAAGTCACAGAATATTTTAAAATCAAGGGATAAATCGAAAATAATCTCAATTTCTAATTTCTAGGGTTTACTTTGTACCTCTATATAATCAGACCCCTCCGATCGTCTAAAAACCCTCTTTCCTCCTGTACTTGAAGCACTATCGCCGCCGCTTCTCAGGAGAGCATTTCACAAATTTTAATATTATCGTTATGCCTTCACTTACCGTTGACGCCGCCATCTCCCCCATGGATTCTTCCAAGAAAAAGATGAAGAAAGCCGCCCTAGCTGCTGCAGAACTCCTCGAACAAGCCACCGTTGGGGCTCATTCTCCTGACATTGGAGAGTCGAAGCCGAAGAAGGAGAATAAAAAATCGAAGAGGAAAAGGAAAGGATCGGATGAGGAAGGGGAAAAAAGTGAGACGAGCTCAGAGAATGGTAGCAATTTAAAAAAGAAGAAGAAGGTGAAGATTGTGAAGTCTGAAATAGAACATGTTGAGAAAGCCGAAGAAGTGATCGTAGATGATCCGAATACGTTGAGCAATTTTAGGATATCACAGGTGTTGGTCGATAAACTCAAATCGAAGGGGATCAATGCTCTGTTTCCTATTCAAGCCATGACTTATAATATTATTGTTGATGGTACCGACTTGGTTGGACGAGCAAGAACTGGACAGGTCTGTTACTATTTTTATATATATATATATAATGTTCGTCAAATATTTATAGGGTTATAACGTACAGCCTTCATGAACTTGAATTAAGCCATCACCACCTCAAATAACTACATAATTAATTAACAAACAAACTAACCATTGTTCATGTGTTAATTATGATAACCAAATCCAATTTTAATCCTTTTCTTCATTATTGAAATGATAGCTCAAAGCCTATCTTGTAGATATGTAAATATGTAGAATATTGCCCAATACATTTCATTTACCTTGATTTTATTCATCTTAGGGCTAGTCATTTGAGAATATTTTTATATGGTTTCTTCTTTTTATTCACTTTATTAGTATTTGTTGCAATATCATTTTACAAGTAACATTTTAGTTATGCACCTATGCTTATGCTATTATAAAAAACAAACTTTATGATTTATTGGTGTGCAAGTAAATTTATATTTTCCACTCCAAGGACTAGGATGCATGCGCAAAATTACGCACTATGTGTGCTTCTGCGCTGCAGCACCTTTACCTTTTCCAACCTGGATCCATCGGCAGGAACATGATTCAGACATTTTCTAGAGAGTGTCTCCTTTTCCGTCTAGCATCCTCTTTCCGGCCAGATTCTCTGTCTATCTCCCAGGCAACCTCCGGCAAGCTCAAATCTATCCAGCAAAGGACCTACAAATCCACAAATAACTATGTATAAAAATTAATCTAATTTCCAAGTAGTCTAGCATATTTTAGGAGTACTTATGTAAATATATATATATATATTTTAATTTATTTACAAAATGTTACTGGTGCAAAAGTTCTTTTGCAAAAATGTGTTCATTGGTGGTGCATCATTCACTACGAACCTTATTCCAATCTATTTAATAATTTATACCATCATCTATTATTTAGGGAAAAACTTTGGCATTTGTCTTGCCCATATTGGAGTCTCTTACTAATGGATTGAACAAGCAAGCTAGACAGAAGGGTTATGGAAGGCCACCAACTGTTTTGGTACTTTTGCCGACAAGAGAGCTTGCAAATCAGGTTCTTTTCTTTTTAAAATATTTCAATCTAACATATTTCTAAATTTTTCCTTTTGGTATTCTTTGGTTTAAATTTTAATTCTTTGTTTTCTAACAAGAGTCTAGGGTATTGATTGCCATGGACATTAAAGTAGAAACCTTTTACCATTCTCCAAAATAATGTTTTAATTTTTTTGATTGTTTCTCTTAAACAGGTACATGCAGACTTTGAATTTTATGGTGGTGCTGTTGGTCTGTCTTCATGTTGTGTGTATGGAGGTTCACCTTATCGTACACAAGAAATGGCTATGAGAAAAGGAGTTGATATTGTTGTTGGTACCCCTGGACGAATTAAAGTATATTTTATTATTCTAAGTTAACTTTTTATTATTCTGTCTTTTTCTTACTGGGTTTTATTTTTTATTCTAACTGTTCTGCCTTTTTTGTAGGATCATCTACAACGTGGGACATTAAATTTTAAGTCATTGAAGTTTCGAGTACTTGATGAAGCAGATGAAATGCTTAAAATGGGGTTTGTTGATGACGTTGAGCTTATACTCGGTGTGTATTGTTTGCTACACTGTTTTACTTTTCACAAAACTCTTGATATATAGTGCAGGCATTTTTTTGGAATTTCAACATCTTATATTTTCATTGAAAATTTAGCCGCTGTCGAGTTAAAAAGATGTAACTGGATTTGAAAAGATTCTGCCTATTTAGTTACATTGTTAAATTATCCCAAATAATTTTTTCGGTTTACTTTTTTCAGGTAAGGTAGAAGATGCCAGTAATGTTCAAACACTGCTCTTTAGTGCCACACTCCCTATTTGGGTGGAGAAGGTCATCTTTCTTCTAATGTTATATGACTATATCTCATTATATTTAGACTACTTTAAATGATTAATGTTATAATGAAATTTTGTCTTTACATATAATTTTTTTTCCATCTTATCAGCTATCAGCTCGATTTTTGAAAGCATCAAAGAAGATTGCTGATCTTGTTGGTAATGAGAAAATGAAAGCTAGTGCCAGTGTCAGGCATTTAGCACTTCCGTGTTCTCATAAAGCAAGATCACAGATTATTCCAGATATTATTCGTTGTTATAGTGGGTTAGTTTTTTTAATCTTTATTAGTAGATTGTCTATAATGTTTTTCTTCTTCTAATTATTATTTGATAATTTACATTTGATTCTTTGTTTTAACTTCTAAAGAGAAGGGACAACAATAATCTTTACTGAGACAAAGGAATCTGCTTCTGCACTTTCTGGTCTGTTGCCTGGTGCACGTGCATTGCATGGTGATGTCATGCAGCAACAACGAGAGGTATATTTTATCTAAAACAATTTGTGTAGAATCCTTTGTATTTCATTGAGAATAGATAGGAACCCATCCATCGACTAGGTTTAATCTGTTTAGATGTCAATATGTCATCATGGAATTGTGTATGTTGCTTTTTATTTTGATTATCATTGTTTTTGATTAGTAATAATCATCATTTTCAATGTAGGTTATACTTGCTGGTTTCCGGTCTGGTAGGTTCAAAGTTTTGGTGGCTACTAATGTTGCCGCAAGAGGACTGGACATCAATGATGTGCAATTGATTATCCAGGTTATTTTTTATTTGTTTTTGCTGTTTCTTGATAAAACCCTTTTATGGTTTTAATAACTGTATTTTATTTAAGTTCGAATTTTATAGTGTTTGTTTGTATTTACAGTGTGAACCTCCCCGTGATGTTGAAGCTTATATTCATCGATCAGGTCGCACTGGAAGAGCTGGTACACATTTGATATCTCATAGTTTCTTACCTATTACATTTTTTTTCAATTTTTTTAACTTTTATTTTAACAATTGAATCAAGGCAATACTGGGGTTGCTGTACTTCTTTATGATCCAAAATATCAGTTTGCTATTACCAAAATCGAAAGGGAATCTGGTTTTAAGTTTGAGCGTATCTCTGCTCCAAAATTTGATGATGTTGTTGAATCAGTTGTTCCACAGGCAGCTGAAGCAATTGTCAGTGTCTCTGATAGGTATTCTAGCGCTACACGATTCTCTCTTTTTTCATATGTTCTTGTTTTTTTTCAAATAATCACGTCACATTTGTCATTTGTTACGGAAACAGTGTGGTTCCCTTGTTCTTGCCTTATGTTGATAAAATTTTAAATTCATCTGCTTTATCGGCCCGCGAATTACTTGCGAAAGCACTTTCCAAAGTTTCTGTGAGTGAAAAATCATCGCTACGATATTTATATGTTCTTCTTCTTGAATATTTATTGAATAGTTTGGGTATTGTCGAGCAGGGATATACAGATATTAAGACCAGATCTCTTTTATCCTCAATGGAAGATAGTGTAACATTACTTTTGAAGGTTGGGACACCAATCTACACTATGTCGTAAGTGGCTTCTCCAGTTCTACCTTATTTTACAATATTTTAAAGAAGAATCCTCACTTTTTTGACTCAAATTGCATTAGGTTTGCTTATGGTATCCTGAGGAGGTTTTTGTCTGATGACAAGGTCGAAGCGGTTACGGGCCTTTGTCTTACGGCAGATGGACAAGGTGCTGTATTTGATGTTCCATCGAAAGATGTTGATGCATTCATTCAAGGTACATTTATGTGAAAATATTTACGAGTTATTCTATTCAGAAAATTAGTATTTTTTATCAGTCATCAGTCAAAAGCTAGAATTTACATCGTGGAATTGTTTTACAGGCCAAGAAAATGCTGCCGGTGTATCTGTTGAAATTTTGAAACAATTACCCGCTCTCCAAGAAAAGGACCAGTCAAGAGGTGGTGGTAGATATGGAGGTGGTGGTAGTAGATATGGAGGTGGTGGTCGTGGAGGTTACAATAGGTTTGGTGGAAGAGGCGGTGGTGGGCGTGGTGGAGGTGGCCGTTTTGGTCGACGTTAAAGCAAACAATCTGTTGTTTGAAGTAATCAATTTGCCTTTACTAAATGTTTTCCATACGAATATCAATCAGTATATGATGTTTAGAAAGTGTAGAGAGATCTAATTTATTGTATTTTTTTCACTTATCAGAAATATTTTGTAGACTCAGACACTGTTGAGAATTTTTTATTTTATTTTATTTTATTTTTGACAAGCAGTTTGTCTCCATTAATCTCTTATGTTTCTTTAGGTTATAATTTGGTGTGTTTTTGATTAGTTACTTTGATAAAATGCCATATATGTATGTGTTGTATCCCATTTGATGAAATTCTTCTGGGTGTTATTATCCCATTTGAATGTTTGGTGCAGAACCTTCTCTTATGATTTAGTTATTTTGATCAATTAAGCTAATCTCACGGTGTGTACAAAAAAACATTTATCTCCTCTTGTTATGAATCTGTCCAACTGATTTCAGGAGCTATTAAAGTTTGGTGCAGAATAATTAGATAAACAAGATTAATTGGTAACTATAGATTAACTGAGTGTTAATGTACACTTTAATTTTTGTAAGAAGAAAAACACTGATGTTTTTGAAGTGGCAACTGGCAACAGCTCATATCCCGGGGGAGGCGGGCCCACTTATCCTAATTGTCAAATTATACGATATTTCAGGGAAAGTGAAAGTTATCTGTATATTGTTGGCGGCGATGGAGAAGTATGGTGAACTGAGAAAGGCGGTGGAAAATGTTGCTGCAATCGATGCTCATTGCCACAATCTGGTCTCGATGAACTCTTCTTTTCCCTTTCTCCGATGCTTCTCCGAGGCAGAAGGCGAAGCTCTCTCTGACACTTCTAACACACTATCTTTCAAGGTCTGTTTAACATTAATATCATCATCGTCGTCGACGATGGCAATTAAAAAGAGTGAAAATCGATTGTCTATATGCATGCTGCATGCATATATGACAATTAAGGCCGATACTTCACCAACATATTCTGATTTTTTGTGAAGAGTCATGGTTCACTCCTTTCAGTTTAATATTTCTTGAAGTACTGCAGACAGTTGTAGATTTGCTCAGAAAAATTGATTTAAGCATTGAATGTCTCTATTAATCCTTTTGTTTGTTGTTTTTGAACAAGGTTAAATATTTGGTGTCTATGAGCTTTGAACCTCTAACCACTTGTACCAATCACACAAGAAAGTCTCCTCCACCACACCAACAAATTATGTTATTAGAATTAAAACTATATTCACCACTACTACAGTCATCACCATTAGAATGATCACCTATCAATAGAAACATATCTGTTCCTTTAAATACATCACCTTCATTTACACACCAACAATCTTTTGAATCATCGAATAATATACAAAGTTCACACTCCACCTTCAAGTGGAATCCTCTCCTTCTTCCTCGGTGGATCAAGGTCATTCTCTACTCTTTTGTGGATTCATTTATATCATCTGCCTCTCGATCTCCTGTCGTCGTTCTTACATCACCATCTTCCGCTGTTACCAACGATACCACCTTCCGCTGCTGTCTCCTGCATCTAGTAAATCTATACATACATACATTTATATTAAAGTAGTATTACCATTGTAGATCTTATTTTATTGCATTTACTTTTGCTTAATTAGAACTTAATATATTAACTTCATTACATCTTGAATACTTATCATCTTGATATATTGACCATCATATAACTGATCATATAAATAATATTATCATAATTTCATATAGCATTTTAATATATGCATTGATTTCTATATGAATTACAGATGAATGCGTTGTTTTCTGATATTGGGTTGCTTATTATTGCAATTTAAATATATAATGAATTGCAGAGAAGTATAAGAGACATTGCTGAGCTCTACAATTGTGATGCATCCTTGACTGATGTGGAAGATCATCGGAATTTGTCTGGATTGCATGCAATCGGTTCCAAATGTTTTTCTGCAGCCAACATATCAGCCATGTTTATTGATGATGGGTTAGACTTTGACAAGATGCATGAATGGGAATGGCACTCATGTTTTGTTCCTGTAGTTGGTAGAATAATAAGGATTGAGCATTTGGCTGAGAAAATTTTAAACGATGTAAGATTTTTTCCCACCTGTTTAAATTTATCCGATAAATGATAATCCACGGTAGCATTAAATATGTGGTATTTCACATAGCACTAATTTGGAATTTAATTTATCGTATATTTTACTGTATCTATATATCAAATTATTTTAAATGGATCATGGATATTCATCGAACTTTTTCTATTTATTGTTTTATGAAATCCAGGAACTGCAATATAGGTCGAAAATAACACTGGAATCATTTACTGAGCTGTTCCTGACAAAGTTGAAATCATATCCATTTTAAATATAATATCATATATTCACAATTCACATATCTTTCAAATGTATTATTATTTCGAAAATTGGAAAAATTCATCATTTGGTTATTTCTTTAGCATACCGCCTACAATTTCCAACAGAGTGGTTTCCATGAAAAGCATAGTTGCATATAGAAGTGGCTTAAAGATCGATACTCATGTCAGCAAGATGGCCGCCGAAGAAGGTCTTCTTGAAGACTTTAATGGTTTGTGATTTTAACTTTTTGTATTACATTATTACTAAAGTATCAGTGGAATAGAGAAAATTTGACCAATCTAACTGAAGTTGCGTTTTAATTTTCAGCAAAGAGACCTATTCGGATCCAAAACAAGAACCTCATTGACTACATTTTTACATGCAGTTTGGAAATTGCATTACATTTCAACTTGCCTATGCAGATACATACAGGGTATATACTACATAATATAACAAAATACTTTCTGTCTATCAAATTTATACTATCATTCTTCAAAGTAATTATACTCATCTGTCTTCGATGTGATTTTTTTTGAATATGTATTTTTAGATTTGGAGATAAGGATCTGGACCTTAAAAAATGCAATCCACTTCTTTTGCGTGGATTACTTGAAGATAACCGATTTTCCAAATGCCGCTTTGTGCTTCTCCATGCATCTTATCCTTTTTCCAAAGAAGCATCCTATCTTGCTTCAGTTTATTCTCAAGTACACATGATTTGTGAAATTTCAAAATCAAGATTTGTTTTCTTTTCTCTCTCTTCATAACTGATGCTATGTATTTTCAAATAGGTATACCTTGACTTTGGGTTGGCAGTTCCTAAGCTTAGTGTACATGGAATGAAATCTTCTATTAAAGAACTTCTGGAGTTGGCACCTATAAATAAGGTGAGATGAGAGCCAAAGATTAATATTTTTTTTCCTAAACTTTTTCTAAACATGATACATCAGTTGATGGAATATAGTCACATTGTCTAATTCTTAGTTCTTACCGTCAATATTGAAATGATTTCTTATTCAAAGTATTGACGATGGTACCTTAACGAATGGGTACCTGAGTCCATAAAGGTTTCTGGGCCAGATATGAGCCTTAATCATATCCAAGTGCTGTGTCGGACAAAGGTTTCCTGTAGGTCTGGACACTTCAGAATAAAAAAAGATTAAAATAACAATAGTAATTAGCGATCCAACTTATTTAGGATATGTAAACTATATTGCATATTGTTTAAATTATCAGTTCAAGTGCATATTGTTGTGGATATACCGTTTTTTAGTTCAAAACTCAATACCTTTATCCTTTTCATCCTTCCTATCATCAGATCATCAATAATCTTATGTTGATTAATCCCAACTATTAACGGCCATTGTTTCTAGACAAAAACTCAGATCCTGATGTAGTAACATCCATGGCTAGTGTTCTCTATTTTTCAGAGAACATCCTAGTCCACCATTAATTCCCTTTAAGGGCATGACTCCATATTGTCTACTAGTGTGGAGTCAAGCATATAAAGGGATAGTGGAGGGAGGGGATGCCAGTTTTTTTGCCATATCATAATTATCAAAAAAAAATACTCCCTTTATTTCTCTCTTTTATTTTTTCTCTACTACTCTTGCATTATTCCAGATCTAGATCAATTCTTCACCCTCAACTAGTGGATTCCAGTCATCTTGTATTAATATCCTTCACTGTAATCTCGATCCCAGCTTAGTGATCCTATTCAGATCATCTCATCCAATAAGGATCAGTGACAACGTGACCAAGTAAGAGTTCAAGGCACAAATGGGGGATTTCCAATCATCCCTGACGCAATTCACGACGAAGGTCAGAGAACTTCGTCAGACTGCGTCGGCGCTAACTCCACCCGTCGTTGATCCATTGCTGCGTCGAGAAGAGCGATCCAGGAAGTTCCGTTCGTCAGTGGAAGCGTTATCATTGAAGGAGGAATGGGAGCCATCATACGAGTACCGGTCAGAGCACTTTTCCGACCAACGTCGCGGAAGCAGGGGACGAGGCAATCTGTCACGTAAGCCTGGGTATGAAGACAGAGGGCATCATCAGAGCTTCGTGGGGGATTGTGGACACTACTGAGTACGTATGGAGATCCTCGTATTCAATGAGATTTTTTACATTGAGGACTTCCTAGATTGGTTCTCGGAGGTGGAATTTTTTTCCGATGTGACAGAGGTTCCTGATCACAGGAAGGTTAAGATTTTAGCGATTCGAATGAAAGGTGGAGCGGCAGCTTGGTGAGATCAAGTGGTCACCAACAGAGCTAGACAATAAAAACCTCCTGTGAGGATTTGGAGAAAAATGAGGACAAATGATCTATATTAGAGACATCTAAAGGGGTCAAAGCCGGCACTCTAAAGTCCAAATCCATTCCCCACTTATGGAATAGTCAAATACTATAGCCTATAGGTGTCAAGAATGGGGACATAAATCAAATGTTTGTCCAAGGAGGGGTCAAGTAGCAATATTTGAAGGGGCTGAGGAAGAAGGAAGAGTGTCTGTTGAGGATAGAATCCAGTCTGAGGATAGTGAAGTTGAGGTGGAGGGTGACAGTCCAAGTCAAAGAGCTTTTCCTGATGTGGGCCAAAAACTAGCTTGTGTAGTGCATAGAGTTATAGTAGATCCTAAATTACTGAAAACAAGGAAAGACACAATCTAAGACCAGAGGGACTGTAAAAGGAAAAGTGGTGGATATTATAGTGGATAATGGTAGTACAGATAACTCAGTGTCTGCTAAGGCTGTTGAGGCACTAAAACTTCATGTTACTAGCCATGAAAGACCCTATAATGCAGACTGTATTAGGGCAGGGGACAATGTGAAAATTACCCAACAATGTCTAATTCTATTGTCAATTGGTGGCAAGTATGAAGGGAAGATCCTATGTGATGTAGTAGATTAGATATGGATAATGGATACTACGCATATGACTATCATTCTGGACAGGCCATGGCAGTATGATGCAGAGCATCAAGTTAATATTCCCAAGGATTTCAATGCACATTCTAAGCATATTGGAATGAGCATATTGCAAAGGATGAGTGGTGGCCTAACCAAGGTTGAGCCTCACAACCTTCTCTCTAGAAGGATTCTACACTCACATCATTAGGGTTGTTCATCACCTATGATGTGAGTATAAAAGGGATGGATCTCACATGGAGAGGAGGTGCTTTTTGTTATTAACTAATCCAGGTATTATTTACCACCTCCTTGATCTACTTTATCTCGTGATCTGTTCTTTCTACTCTTCTTCTTACTTGTTCTCTGATCTTGCTATTTTGCTTTATATTCTTGGTGGATTCCAAGAATACTGTCTTCCTATCACTATTCCCGATTGAGAAGCTCACCTTCTCAGTCTTTGTTAAACACAGATCAGCCAGATCTTGCATTACAGTATGATGCAAGGTTTTTGATTTGTCGCATATGCGACCAGGCGCAATCCCCCCATTGCATATTTGGGGGGTCGCATATTTATGGGGCTTAGCCGGATCCGGCTTAACCTGATCCATTTACCCAAGTAAAAATTAAAAAATTGAAATGATTAAATGAATAATATTATTTTGTAACAACTTAATGACCTTATAAAAAATACCCAATTAAATAAAAAATAATCCTAAATCTAAAAAATAATAAGAAAAAACCCTAAATCCTAAAAACATTCCCGTTGCTCCCGAAGGATCTTCCCCGCTGCCCTTCCCTGGTAGGTTTCCGGTGACTCGCCGCTGCCTGGTATGATCGGAAGTTCGGAACGACTTTTCCGGTGAGGAAGAGTAACGCGATATGCTCTTCCTCAGTCCTCGTCCTCGTCCTAGGGAAATACCCAGTAACGTGAATACGTGATAGGGAAATACAATATCAGGGATTTATTTAAAATATAGAAAATACAGAGGGTATATTGAAAAAAAAATAAAAAATAAATGTCGCATATTGGGTAGCATATGCGACCAGGCGCTCGCATATGCGATATGTGACCCCAGGCATCGCCTGGCCGCCTGAAAAAGCTTGGTATGATGTGGATACTTTTTACAGGGGCAGACAAAACCAATATATAATCCGTGTGGGAGAAAACAGAATCATACTTATGTCACTATCTTGTGAGAGTGATCAAAAAAATAAAATCAAACCAAATCTACTATTACAAGGGAGATCCGAATTTATGAAAGAATGGAATACTGAAGGGGGAGGCTTGGCTATAATAGCAACACTTAGTTCAGAATAGTCTGAGAGAACAATTCCTGAGGCAGTGCAAGCTCTGTTAAAACAGTTTCCTTCAGTTAGCGGTGAAGAGAGTGGCCTACCAGAACACAAAGAGAGTGACCACAAAATATATCTAATACCGGGGGCATCTCTACCAAATCTACCCCACTACAAAGTTAGTCCTAGAGAGGCAGATATTCTGAAAAGCCAAGTAGATGAATTGTTGGATCAAGGCCCAATCATACCTAGCCTCAGTGCTAGCCAGGTAGATGAATTGTGCAGTCCAGCACTTTTGGTACCTAACAAGAATGGAAAATTTAAAATGTGTGTTGATAACCTTCTATCAATAGAATAACAGTCAAATACAGGTTCCCTGATTTGAGGGAATACAATTAGTTAACTGGAGGGAGAATATAACTGGATAATAGCTGGAAAGTATACTTATTGGGCGCAAGGTATGGCTATCCCTAATTCTGTGGCTAAGAAGGTGAGAAGGCTATCCCTAATAGCTGGAAAGTATACTTATTGAGCCTGCTCTGAAATGCAGTTGGCATCATGCACATCATCTTGTCTGAAAGGAACAAAATGCCCATGTAGTACACTCAAAGAAAGTCATCAGGCACATCAGCCTCTCCTACATATCAGAATGTTATAGGAAAAGTTGTTCTCTGCCATAGGGGATACATATCATCTCATTGTGGGAGATCAACTTCCTGAGGCAATGCATTTAGTTATATCACAAAATATCATAGCTATAAAGGAAAGTGTCGATGAGTATTCTCTCATCTCCCTAATTTTCTTTTTATGTATTTCCATCATGTACTATGGGGCATTGCCCTTCATTATTAATGAGAAAATTTAATTTCACCTAAAAAAACATCGAGAGATTTTTTCCGAAGAAATTTATTGTATAGGCCCTCCATTGGCTACTGTTCCAGATTGCCTGGAGGAAAAGAATGCATAAGAATGAAGAGGTAGAAGTGCCTTGGCCACCTCTCTGAGACTGAATAATGGAAAATGCCAGAGTTATATATAACCTGGGAAAATTTAAAATGAAGGTGAATTGTCTGGAGACTCTTTTTAATCCCTTGGTCTCTGATGCAGTCACTCTTCAGAGATGATGATAATGTAGGGGTTGGGGAAGAAGATAGAAGCTTCTTCACAGATCTAGATTTGTCTATCTTGGAATCCACCAAGAACAAGAGCAATAGTAGTGTATGAAAAAGAAGAAAAAGCAAAAATGAAGAAACGAGAGAGTAAGACAAATAGAGGAATAATACCTTGATTAAAAAATATGCTACCCTCTTCCTCTGGGCCCATTCCTTTTATACTCACACCATTGATAAATGGGCAATTCAATGGTGTGAGTCAAATCCCATTTAATTGGAACAACTATTGGCTTGACCCGGGTCAAGCCAATTACTGTCTAATCCATTAACTAAGACTGCATCATGCGCCCTTTCTGTAGGACCAATTGTCCTCAATTGAGCACCTGAATCAGACTGTGGAAAGTACTTTCTAATATCAGCAATGTTGAAACTGTTTGATATATTAAATTGTTTTGGCAGGTCAATGCTGTATGCATTGTCATTGATTTTCTTCAAAATTCTGCAAGGACCATAATTTCTTGGTTTGAGCTTTGAATAGGTTCCAGTTGGATACCTATCTTTGCTAATGTGTACCATAACCAATTCATTTTCAAAGAACTCTATTTCTCTCTTTTTCTTGTCTGCCCTTCTTTTATATGTAATGTTTGACTGTTGAAGAGCCTCTTCCACTGCTTTGTAGATTTTCTGATTTTTCTCTATTATATTCTCTACCACTGAGTATCTAGATGGTATTTCAGAGATGTCAATAGCCTGTTTTGGTATATACCCATATGCTGCCAAAAATGGACTGACTTTGGTAGACCTGTTTATTCCACTGTTAAAAGCAAATTCTGCCTGTGGGATGTATGAATCCCACTTCTCATTCTGTCCCACTAATGTTCTCAATAAGCTGCTTACAGATCTGTTTATTACCTCTGTCTGTCCATCAGATTGGGGGTGACAAGTTGTACTGAAGTTTAGCTTTGTTCCAAATCTTTCCCATAAAATTTTCCAGAAGTGGGACAAGAATTTTGTGTCCCTGTCAGACACTATAGATCTAGGTACCCCATGTAGCCTCACTATTTCTTTAAAAAAAATCTGTGCTATATGGACTGCATCATTAGTTTTCTTACATGGCAGGAAGTGAGCCATCTTGGAGAACCTATCCACTACCACAAATATAGAGTCTAGCCCTGTTTTTGTTTTTGGTAACCCAAGGATGAAGTCCATTGAGATGTCTACCCAAGGTTCTTTAGGGACTGGGAGTGGCATATACAAACCAGTATTTTGTTTAGTCCCTTCGAATTCTTGACAGATTCTGCACTCTTGAATAAACTTCACTGTTTGTTCTCTCATTTTAGCCCAAAAAAATCTGTTTTTAAGTTCTGCCACTACCTTATCTCTGCCCAAGTGTCCAGCCAGTCCCCCAGCATGAAGTATAGCAATTAGTTGTTCTCTAATTGGATCTTCAGGAACACACAATCTGTTTTTATAAAAGAGGTAACCTTCCTGTATATTGAAGTTTTCTACCACCTTTCCTTTTAAGCAGGCCTCCCATTGATTTTTAAACTCATTGTCATTTATATACATATCTTTCAGCCTTTCAAAGTCCTGTATTTTGGCCCTTAGAATTGTAAGCAGTGTATTTTTCCTACTGAGTGCATCAGCCACTCTATTGCTAAGGCCTGATCTGTGTTTTAGTGTGAAATGAAACCTCTGAAGATAGGACAGTGCTGGAAAGAAAAAGTCATTTGGACAGTGCTGGAAGCTAATCCAGTCTATAGAGGCGCTCTTAGCAAGATGGAGCGGGAAATGTCTTTCCTATGGAGGGAGAATACAACTAGTTAACTGGATAATAGCTGGAAAGTATACTTATTGGACGCAAGGTATGGCTATCCCTGACTCTGTGGCTAAGAAGGTGAGAAGGTTAGCTTATAGATTTATATGGGACGGAAGGAAAGGGATCCCGTGGGCCCAAATAGTCCTTCCCAAGGCGGAAGGGGGTCTAGGGGTTAGAGACCTACCTATTATTACTACTGCAACCAATATTAAAAGAGCTTCAAAGTACTGGGATAGGAGCGATTCTATTCTGGTAAAATGGATCCAAGATAGGTATATTAAAGGAAAGGCGTTTAATGATATACAAATCAGGCCTACTGTGGATTCGCATTTTTGGAAAACTTTTGTTTCAGAAAGAAGCCTAGTGGATAAATGTTTGGATTGTAGGGTCAATAGTACGATTGTGTGGAGATCTGGTACTCCGATAAATAAATTGGGGGGAATAGTGGAAAGTATTAGAAATAGAAAGCATAAAGACATGTTAGCTGAGGGAATTTAGTCGAAGATGCCGACAAAATTCTCTATTCTCTTGTGGAGGGTGAAATGGGATCACCTAAACACGTTCAAGAAGCTGAGAAGTTGGAGAGTACAAGTGCCTTTTGTTTGCTTGTTGTGCAATATGGAAGATGAAACTAGGAGTCATCTTTTCTTTAACTGTTCTTATTCTAGATCTTTATTAATTCCGTTGGCGGAACACCTGAATTCCACTTTCTGGAAAATAATGAACATTCCAGTCCCTACTCAATCCAGTCCAGATATTAGATTAGGGGATTTAACGGAGGCAGCACAAAAGATTACGCGCCACTCTCCTCCTTGGGGGTTTATATGGAATGCGATTGGATGCTTGTCGTGACATATATGGACGGAGAGAAATAAGAGATATAGACAGCACACTAGTAGGCCTCCTGAGGTAGTTTTTAAGGAGGTCATTAAAGACATCAGTCTCTCATTTGATTCAGTGTATTACAAGAAGAGTTGTTGTCACCCTTTGGAGACATCTATAATGGAAGTATGGGAGACCAACCTCCTGAGGCAGCGTATCTAGTTACTGTATAACTAGACTACATAACTAATGGGAGAGAGTCAATGAGTTTTTTGCTCATTTCTTTTACTTCTATTTTTATTTCTATTCTCTATTTTTGTAAACTTGGCATTAGCCTTATTCTAATGAAATTTAATTGTTTCAAAAAAAAAAGAAAAAAAAAGATAGGACATCCATCTGGCATACATTCTATTGGTGCTTTTCGAACTATTAATTTGTTTCAAGGCCATATGGTCAGTTTGTACCACAAACTCATTCTGAATCAGATAGGGCTCCCATGTCTTGCAAGCCCTAAGAACTGCATATAATTCCTGCTCATAGGTTGTCCAATTTCTTCTACTCAAACTCAGTTTCTCACTATAGAATGCCACAGGGTGACCTTCCTGGCTCAGTACTGCCCCCACTCCCATGATGCTTGCATCACATTCTATTTCAAATACCTTGGAGAAATCAGGTAATTTCAGGACAGGTGTTTCTTGCAGACTTTTTTTCAACTTCTGAAATGCCTCTTGTGCTTTATCAATCCATTTGAAATTTCCTTTTTTTAAGCAATCAGATATTGGGGCTACCACAGAACTGAAATTTCTAATAAATCTTCTGTAAAATGATGTCATTCCCAAGAAACTTCTAACCTCAGACATGTTAGAAGGTGTTATCCAGGTACTTATTGCTTCAGTTTTCTTTGGGTCTACTTTCAATCCTTGATTTCCCACAATGTACCCTAGAAATTGCAGCTCTTTCACCATAAATTCACATTTATTTATGTTTAATCTTAGGCTGTTATCCTTCAATAATTGTAGGACCATAATATCTTTCAAGTGTTCTTTCTCTCCCTTGCTGAATATTAAGATGTCATCGAAATATACTACTACACAATGGTTTATGAGTGGTTTAAGGACTTCTGTCATTAGTCTCATAAATGTTGAAGGGGCATTGGACATGCCAAAGGGCATAACCAACCACTCATATAATCCTTTGCTGGTCTTGAAGGCTGTCTTCCATTCATCTCCTTCTCTAATCCTTATTTGATGGTATCCACTCTTTAAATCTAACTTAGCGAACCAATCAGCCCCTACTAGTACATCTAACAATTCTTCAAGTCTAGGTATTGGGAACCTATACTTGATGGTGATTTTATTAATGGCCCTACTGTCCACGCACATTCTCCAATCTCCATTTTTTTTTGGCGCTAGCAAGGCTGGGACAGCACAAGGACTAATGGAATTTCTTATGAGTCCTTCTTTCAACAATGTTTCTACTTGTTTTTGTTTTTGCAGTATTTCTGTCTCAGCTGGGCTTAACCTGTAGTGTGCTAGGTTTGGAAGTGAGGCACTAGGGATGAGGTCCACTCTATGATCTGTTGGCCTGTGTGGAGGGAGTTCTGAATTTTTTTCATTGATTACACTTGGAAACTTCTGTAACAGTTCAGATACTTCTTTTGTGACAGATGTAGCCATACTTTCTGACTTTTCTTTAATGATCAGTGGCAACCCTTCCTTTGTCTTGCTTAATTTTTTCTGAATTTTCTTTGTGACTCCACCAACAGGTTGGGTTTCTCAGTGGTTTTAGCCTTCTCTGGTGGAAGAGGAAACAGGGCTAACTTGATTCCATCTACTTTAATAATGTACTGATTAGACCTCCCATTGCAGTGTGCATGTTGGTCATATTGCCAAGGTCTGCCCAACAGTACATGGGCTGCATCCATCTTCACAATATCGCATTGAACCTCCCCTTTGTATCTCTTCCCGATTGACAGTGGCACTTTGCAACTTTTATCTACTGTCACTGAATCTCCACTTTGAATCCAGGATACACTATAAGGTCTAGGGTGTCTCTCCACAGGCAGACCCAACTTATTTACTGTTGTCCATGATATTAGATTATCAGTGCTTCCATTATCTATTATTATATCACACACCCTATCTTTGATTGTTCCCCTTGTTCTGAATAGGTTACTTCTCTGACTTTCTAATTCAGAATGTGGGACATGGAAATTTCTATGAATAATGCAAGATAATCTGTTACCTTCGTCAGGATGTGCCTCATCATCAAATTGGTCATCTAAATCTTCATCCATTGGCTCCATTGGTCCCTTCCCTTTATCCTCAGCCACATACACTTGAGATCTTTTGGGGCAGGTGTTTGACTTGTGACCCCATTCATTACATCTATAACATTTAACATTAGTATTTCTCTGATTTGCAGGCCTCTGAATTCTCACATCTTGACTGCTTTCACTGTTGAATTTTTTTTCCTCAGGTAAGGGCAGGATTCCCTTTTCATTGTTTGATTGGAATCTACTAGTTGAAGGTCCACCAGTGAATTTCGCATACTTCTCAGTCCTTTTCTCCAGTTGGTCTGCCACCCGGATTGTATCCATCAGTGAATATTGGGGCTGCAAAATCAACTTCTCTTGGAACTTAGATCTAAGGCCTTGCACAAACCTTGCTACCAACTGGTCCTCTGTTTCACTCAAGTTATTTCTAGCTGACAACCTATGGAACTCCTTGGCATATTCATCCACTAACTTGTTTCCCTGATTGCAATTATGATACTTAGTAAATAAGACACTCTCAAAATCAGAGGGTAAGAACCTCTGTTTCAGCAACCTCTTGAGCTTGTCCCAAATGCGCACTGGCCTTTGGTTAGCTCTTCTTCTGTTTACTACTGTTTGCTCCCACCACGCGGAGGCTACTCCCTTAAATCGGATCACCACTAGTTTGACTTGTTGGTCTTCTTCTATATCCATATAGTCAAAGAACCTCTCAACTTCAGCCAACCACTCTAGGAACTCTTCAATGTGTAGGGACCCATTGAACTGTGGGATGTCCATCTTCAGCTTAAAATGTCTCGGCCCTCTATTCTGCCCCCTCTGAAAATGATCATCAAAATTGTTTTCATCAAGCTTTTTCATGCGACGCCTAGGCGTCGCATAGGCGACCATGCGCTCCAGCGCATGTAGGCGTTTGCCTTCATGCGCTGGAGCGGGTTAGGCGGGTCCGGGTCGGATCTGACCCGCCTAACCCAATAGGTTTGTTTTTTTATAAAAAAAATTTAATTTAATTTTAAATATAAGGCCCATTTAAATGACTTAAGTCATTTAAATAAGAGGTTGAGGGTTTTAAAAAACCCTAACCTCTTTTCTTTCTTGTTTCTTGCACCTTTCTAACCCTAAATTCATAGAAGTTTTATAATCTATGTATTTACATTTTAAATTTTAGATTAATAGTCTGTTACTTTGTATTAGTAATTTCAGGTTTTAAAATTTATGTATATATTTTTTTTAAATGTTTCTGAATTTACCCATATTTTTTAGCAAATATATATAAGTTCAGGGTAAATTTTGCAAATTTACCCTATTTTCAGACGACTGCCTAGGCGTCGCCTGAAGCGCCTAGGCGGCCATGCGGTCATGGCCATCGCATGACTGCATGGTCACCTAAAAAACCTTGGTTTTCATCCATAAATTCTCTCCTATTTCTTTGATATCTAGCTCCCCTTTGATAAGTTCTGAACTGTCGATCCTCATCCTCCTCCTCTAAGTCCTCAAACAGTAGGTCTTCATAGTGTTCTAGTGCACCTCCACCTCTTCTCTGATACGTTCTCATTGGAGGATCTGTTTGCCGGCGAAAAAAAGTTCAACGATCACCGTCCGGTGAACGTCGCGGTGGTGGAACGTCCTCAACTGGGATCCGTTGCCGCCTCTGATACGTGTGCAAAGGAACCTCAAGTGGTCTCCTTTGGTATACAGCACCTGATCCGACGCCAGTAGCAACATCAGACTCTGGTCCTCCTCCGGTCGGGGGTTGTCTCCGATCGGGATGATCCGGGGGATCCACACGCGTCGTCATCATCCTCCTGATGTCTCCAAATCCGTCCCTCATAGCCGCAGCCAGATCTGTGATGGCTTTGTTCGTCTGCTCCCACTCCTGCCGCGATACGTGGTTGTCGTTGTTCTCTGCCATGACTGCTTGATTGCTCCGCGAACCTTGCTCTGATACCACCTGATGCAGTCACTCTTCAGAGATGATGACAATGTAGGGGTTGGGAAGAAGGTAGAAGCTTCTTCACAGATCTAGATCTGTCTATCTTGGAATCCACCAAGAACAAGAGCAATAGTAGTGTATGAAAAGAAAAAAAGTAAAAGTGAAGAAAACGAGAGAGTAAGACAAATAGAGGAATAATACCTTGATTAAAATATATGCCTCTCTTCCTCTGGGCCCATTCCTTTTATACTCACACCATTGATAAATGGGCAATTCAATGGTGTGAGTCAAATCCCATTTAATTGGAACAACTATTGGCTTGACCCGGGTCAAGCCAATTATTGTTTAATCCATTAACTAAGACTGCATCACATATTTCCAAGAATAGTAACCATTGAGATGAATGATTAGATAACACAACTCCCCCTGGAGGAAGAGGTAAGGGAGGTGTTTTTTTGCCTTTAACACAAACATCACCAGGTCCAGATGGTTTTACCTCTGAATTCTTTAAGAAATTCTGGAATGAACTTAAAAGGAACATAATGGACTGTGTAACACAATTCTTCAAAAGGAAACCTTTACTTAGGTCCACAAACCATACCTTCCTAACCCTTATCCCAAAATCCAACACTGCATCTGAAATAGGAGATTTCAGACCAATATCCTGTGTCAACCCAATATATAAATTAATGACAAAAATCCTCACAAACAGGATAAATAAGGTGCCACAACTCATATCATCAAACCAGACAACTTTTATAAATGGTAGGTTAATATCAGATAATACATTGTTGGCAGATGAAATGCTCTATGGGTATGGTAGAAAAAGAACCCCCAAAAGATGCTGCATAAGCATCGACCTCAGGAAAGCATTTGACACAATCAAATGAGAGGCCATAATAGGCACACTAAGAGCCTATGGTTTCTCCTCTCATCTATGTAAGCTAATATGGAATTGTATCTCAACTGCATCTTTCTCAGTGCTAGTTGAGGACACCTCCACCCCACCTTTTAAAAATAAAAAAGGAATAAGGCAAGGAGACCCTCTATCCCCAATCCTATTTGACATAGTCATGGATGTGCTAAGCATACTACTAGAAAGAGAGGTTATGGCAAAGAAAATAGACACTTATAAGGTCAACGGAGCAACCTCTATATCACACCTAATATATGCAGACGGCATTCTAATATTCTCAAAAGCAAATAGGAAATCCCTAAATGCAATAAAAAGGACCCTAGAGAAATTTTCCTCCTTCTATGGGCTAGATGTTAATGCTGAAAAGAGTTCAATGACATTATCCAAGATTTGTGCACAAGACCAAACACTCCTAGGTATCCTTGATTTTCCTACCAAAACCCTCCCTCTCACATACTTAGGACTCCCAATAACAGGAAAGAAAAAAATCCTACAACCAATGTTGGAAGCTGATACAACCCATAGAAAACATGTTGGCCAAGTGGAGTGGGAAATGCCTCTCCTATGGAGGAAGAATACAACTAATAAATTGGATTCTTGCAGGAAAATACACATACTGGGCCCAAGGCACAACCTTACCAGAATCAGTCATAAGGAAAATAAGAAAGTTAGCCTACAACTTCATATGGGATGAAAGAAAAGGGATACCATGGAAACAAATGATCCTCCCCAAAACAGAGGGAGGATTGGGAGTAAGAAACCTGGATATCATAGTTCCAGCCATAAACATTAAAAGGATTGCAAATTTCTGGACAAAATCAGACTCAATCCTGAATACATGGATCCAAGGGAGATACATAAAGGGAAGGGTCCTTACAAACATTCAGATCAAAAACTCTATCGACTCTCATGCCTGGAAATTTATAATGGGAGATACCCCTAAGGCTCTCACACTAATAGAGTGTGGACCAAATTACGCAGTGCTTTAGAAAAGTGAAAACCCAAACAATAAATTTGCAAAAATAGGTGAGGAAATTAGAGACAAAAACCATAAAGACACTCTAGCTGAAGGAATATGGGCCAACAAACCCACAAAATTCTCTATACTTCTATGGAGAATAAAATGGGGACACCTAAATACCTTCACCAGGCTAAATGGATGGGGCATGCCCATCCCACTCACCAGCCTATTATGCAACTTAGAAAATGAAACCAGAGAACACCTTTTTTTCAACTGCAGCTACTCTAGAGCCATCCTTCTACCCCTAGTTGAAAAATTAAATAATATTATCTGGAAAATCATGAACATCCCCACACCCACCACCACATACCCAAACATCAAAATAGGAGACCTAATTGAGGCATGTCAAAAGTTAACACATCATTCTCTTGGGGCCTATTATGGAATATGATTGGAGCCTTGAGTTGGCACATATAGACTGAAAGAAACAGAAGATGGCAGCAACATTCGCTCAGACCACCAGAAACGGTTCTCAAGGAGATTTTAAATGACATCAACAACTCCTTCAGACCAGAGAGCTTCAAAAAGAGTTGTTGTCACCCTTTGGGACCTAGCACGATACAAATATGGGAGACCAACCTCCGGAGGCAGATAGCCTAGCTTCTATACTAGGCAATATGGCTGTGTGGAAAGTGTCAAAATGAGACTTGCTCTCATTTCCATATTTATATCTATATTTTATTGCTAGTTCTCATTGTATCAGGACAACGCCCCTCATTTTTATAAATGAAAAATTTAACTGCTTTAAAAAAAAATGAGATAATTACCCCTTGATGCAGACCTTCGGAAGCTATCAGCATAATCTTTGCCCCGTCTAAAATTTTCAATTGATCCAAATTCATGGCATCAATAAGAACTTTACCTGTTAAACGAGTTAGTGTTTAAGAATAAGCCAAAAAAGAAAAGAAAAATTAGGGTTGAATTCACTTCGATTCATAAGAAATTGAGTTCACAGAGCCCTTCCTAGTTCGTACACTACAAATTTGAAAGAAAAAAGTGGGATTTTCATATTGGAAAATTTAGTACTATGACAAAACCAAAGAAAACTGCATAATTTTATCAAAAATAGAAGAAAGGACTGAGATATTGATTCTTATAGCTCATGAAATTCCATTCCAAATATATATTCCATCAAAAAGAGGTGAAAATAAAACATTTACGAGCATTACCTTTGAAGATAAGTTTCTGACCCCGGATGAGGACGTTAGTAAGGGGTTGCAAGAGAGACTTAACAATTCTGACGGTAGAATCCGGCGGGATTGTAAGTGGAATCGTTCGTCCGCTGAACTTGATGTGGATTTTGATTGTGTTCGGTGGAGATAAAGAACCAGTAGGAAGGGCGGAGTTATTGTCAACTCCATCACTGTCCGCCATTGTTGCCCCTTTTTTCAATTCCACTGAATTTTTCTTCGTCGATAAAAATTTTGATTCTTAACTTGAAACTTCTAAAGTTCTAAGTTCAGGGTTCTGACTCTTCCGATGAGCACACTAATCGTGCCGACGGTTTTTTGTAATCAGGTCATATATTAATCGGATCCTTCAGTTTAAGTGGAAAAAATTACCACAAAGTTCCAGTTCCACTGTAGTCTGGTCTGTACGATTTAATACTTCGGATTCGGATCTACTCTAAAACCCTAATCTTACTCGGGTTTCGAATATGTCTGTACGCATACCCAGTAGCGGATCTAGAAATTTCCCGATGAAGGGGCATTTTCCCCTCTTCTCTGGATCCGCCCCTGTCATCGGTATAGCTTTCTGGCTGAATTTGCGTTCTGAATGTGGAATAATATCAGGATGGCGGCTACATTGCACGCGAAGCTCAATAGGAGGAAGCTTGATAAGCTCAACATCATCAAAATCCAAAATCTGGTACGACAAAATTCTCCTTTTTTATTCTAAGAAGTAGCTTGTCGATTATGGTTTACTTCCATTTCCGTTGATTATTTAGCTACACATTGTTTTTCAGTGAGGATATCTTAAATCCTTCAGTTCCGATTTAAATTCATATTAATTAGCAATTAAATCGTTCTCTAACTTTATCGATACAACAAAGTTCAAATACACTAGAAAGATATTTATTTCTTTGAATTGAAATAGTAAGGAATACAATCTGAAAGAATTGTATTTTTTTTTGGTAAGGATGAAGTATGTGTTAATTGATTACAAAGCTAATTAGTAACTAGTGTCAAATAACAATTGATACTGTTATTATTTAATAAAATGTAATTATGATATTTCTAATCGACTTTTTCAACAGATAATGAATTAGTCACAGGCCATCATATGGATTAACCATAAAAAGATCAAATGGTCAATGAAACCAATAGTGAATCACAAGATGTATATTTTTCATCGATAAGTTTTAATGAAGTATCTACTTGAATAATGCCAATAATTACATGGTTAAACCTATTTGTTGGACTAAACTTGCAGGCTTAAAAAGATGAACAAAGACAAGGAATAGTAGGCTCACAACGAGCAACGTGAATGGTTAACAATTTAATCATGGACAATGATCGTCTTATTTTATCTGGCAATGTCTATCAAACATGGCTTCAGGATACTAGGAAAAGAAGAAGGAAGTTTAAGGTTTGATTTTTTACAATCTCCATTCTTATAAAAATTGCTGATAACAATGTTTAATTTATCCATTATGTCTTTGCATTAAATTTTGTGGTGTTATTTTTGCAGCAACCTAATCCAATACTTGCTGGAAAAATCGCAAACATCATGAAGAATCTTCGATATACGAAAGCAATGTGGTAGGGGGTATCTCCTCTCCATTGGAAACAAACATTTATTCTATCTTCTTTATTCATATAAAAATTTAAAAAGACAAGAAAATATATATGACCTTAGGAAGAATTACTATCAATATCAGGCTTGGTAATTTGACTAGTTTTCCAGTGATATCTGTTATCCAGCTCCTCTGATTGAACAATGGATTGAAATTACCAAGCCTTACTTTGATAGTAATTCTTCTCATATATATTTTCTTGGCTTTTTAAATGTTTATACGAATAAAGAATATACGAAGAATAAAATTTGTAAATTTTTGTTATATACAGGAGAAAGAATGGATGAACAAGATCCAACATTACATCCCCCACCTTCGAATCTCCATCACGACTACCCTGAAGGTTTAAGAAAAGTTTGGTAAATATGTAGAAAACTTTAGCATCAATTATTTGAAACTAATAAAACCAATTTCATTTTTCAGCCAGAATATAATTTCAACACTGATATAGGCTCTACAACTCTGCCGGAAAACAACATGAGAGAATTGAATTCCAAAAAAGGTTCTGTTTTAAACTCAGGCGAGAATACTGTCTCATCTGGAACTAACAAGCTCCCTGTGTTCTCATCAGGAAGGTTAGTAAAGAGTAAAGAGTGAAGACTAAAGAGACAGAGTATATATGATATCACATTGGTTTATCTGTTATCTTTATTGTCCCTATTTGGTCGTTATGTAATTAAAAAAAACAAATATATTTTCTTTTAAAGAGGGACTAAGAACTTAAAATGGTAAATCTACGTGTAAAATATATTCTATCAAAAAAGGTAAAAATGAAACATTTATGAGCATTACAAGACTTTGAAGATAAGTTTCTGACGGAAGAATCCGGCGAGATTGTAAGTGGAATCGTCCGGCCGCTGAATTTGCCGTGGATTTTGATCGTGTTCGGTGGATTATGATCTAACGATGTTCATTATTTTACTCTTACATTATTATTTACTACACTAATTAAGTAATCTAACCCTAAAAAGTAATGAACTAATGTCATTAACTATAATTGCATTTAATGTACGCATACCACTTATTCCCTCAATCTCTCACCGCTATATAAATACAGTTTCCACTAAATACTTCCCCTCTCTTCTACCATTCGAAGTCTAGAGACCTTCTACCCCCAATCGCTTCCGTCCGGCAAGTAGCAATCCAATCATATGTGGCAGTCGTGGAAACACAGGCAACGTCGGCGGATCACCTTCGCTGGCGAAGAAGATGCCGGGGAATCATCTTCACGCCCCTCGTTTAACTTACATACTTTGAAAGATATCCAGTTCCTCTTCTCCGAAGAGAACAAGAACCCCGTTCTTTCGGTGTTCCACCGCGTCAGGATCGCCACCTCGGCCCTCCGAACTTGGCGCGCTCTCACATCCTCATCGTCTTCCTCGTCTCTAGATGAGAAGCGAATTGTTGTGTATATGACTTCTCTCCATGTGGTGCGCAAGACCTTTGAAGATTGTAAAACGGTGATATCGATTCTAAAGGGATTGCGTGTAGTGGTGGACATGCGGGATCTGTCAATGGATTCGAGATTCCTGAACGAATTGACCGGGATCTTAAGGAAAAAACAGCCGACATTGCCTAGGGTTTTCATCGGAGGAAGGTATATGGGAGGTGCTGAGGAGATTCAACAATTGAACGAAACGGGGGAGTTGAAGAAATTCATCCAGGGAGTCCCCATGGTAGATACCAAGTCGGGTATGTGCGGGTCCTGCGCGGGGGTTACCTTTGTGTTGTGTGATAACTGCAATGGTAGTCGGAAGTTCTTCGCCGAGAAAAGCAACTGTTTCCGTAGCTGCACTTTGTGCAATGAGAATGGTCTTCTTAGATGCCCAGATTGCTACTGCTTATACTGAACAACACAAACACATACTTCCTTCTTCTTCTTTGGAATAAGAATTAAAGTTCTTTCTCTAGATTTACAGTAGCGCACAGTTTAGAAGATAAAAAATTTGATTACAGAGCAATGTAAGTTCTTTTATTTGTGTTTACTTACTGAAGTTGTTCTATTTCTTTTCTATCAAAGAAATTGAATTGGGCATTACTGTTTTCACTTTTTCATCTGTCTGAACATAAGAGGAACGTAAAGAGATAAAAATCTATCAAACTATTGGTTTCCATGTTCTAGAAATCAGAGAAATCGAATTGGGCATTACTGTTTTTCATTTGTTTGGAACATAAATACATAATCAACAAAGAAGACCATCAAAGTTTTTTCCACGTACTAGAAATCTAGTGGATTTCCAAACATGGAATTGATTTCATTCATGGCTTCCTTTGTGTATATGGTAGGTTCAAATAGATCACTTTCAATACAAGACGTGACCAAAGATTGTGTTTTCAGTTGCTTTTCTTCTTCCATGCCACCATGGTCATCAGCTAGTATGCAGAACCCTTGACTTGCTTGCTTTTGTTGGGATGAAGCAGGTTGCTTGCTTGTTGTGGCGGTTCTCCTAGGCTTAACGAAATTTATTGGTTTTCCAAACATACCATTGATGTCATCCATAGCTTCCTTCATGTTGATTGTAGGATCCACCAGACCGTGATGCCAAGCATTTTCTACCTCCGGTTCACTTAAAATAGTTGAGCCCACAAAGCGTTGAATGATCGTATCACCAATCAAATGAGAAGCCACTACTTTTGGATTTGGTTCTTTCATTGTCTCACAAAATACAAAATTACCATGGCTATTACACTCTTCGTCATTGTCATCTTCAATGTCATTGTTGTCGTCGCCATTTTCATCATCATCGGCCAATATGTGAAAAGTTCTGTTGACAAGGTTATGATTTTCTGTTTTCATTTGCACTCTTGGTCTAGCAGAATTAGCCAAGCCATTCTTACCAAAACCGTGACACCCATGGCTATCAGACTTTTTGTCATCTTCATTGTCGTTGTTATCGCTACCATTTTCATTATCATCATCGGCCAATATGTGAAAAGTTCCGAAGAGAAGGTTATGATTTTCGGTTTCCATTTGCACTCTTTGTCTAGCAGAATTAGCCAAGCCACCATTCTTACCAAAACCGTGACAGCCATCTTCATTATCATGTCCCTCGCAATCATCAACAAATACCTCAAAGGCACTGCTAGCATGACTAGCTTTATATTGCTCATGATTCACCCTTCTTTTTACCTTAGATTCTGCCTCGAGTGGTTCTTTGAACATGTTGCTTATTGCATTCAATGCTTCCTTAGTGTTAATTGTCGGGTCAATTAAACCATGATGGCTAGCATCTTCTGCTTCGGACTTGCCAGTTATGGCAGATCCAACAAATTTAACCACAACAGTATCATCACTAGGGACTAAGCTCTGTCTCTTATCCTTCAAGAAACATTCAGCTTTAGGAAGATCGATAACCGCTTCTAGCTTCTTTTCATTTATTTCGTATTCAAGATGCTTAGAATTGCCAGCATTCTTCAAACTAGACTTTATGGATCGAGATGGATCAACAACATTGGGTACTGACTTTGCTTGTAATACTTGAGATTTTCTTCTCCTGTACTGTTCAAAACGATGCAGGAACTTCTCATATCCTTTATGCAACTCGGCAACTGGTTCTGCAAGGCTGTTCATACATTAGTATTTTTTACAAACTGATGCATTCCATATATATAAAAAATATCAAACCAAAAAGGAAAATTAGATATCGAAATTCAAGCAGTATAACAATTGGTAATTGATACAAGTAAGAAAATGGTAAAGAAAAGACAGATGATTAGATAAAAGCTTTGGATTTTTTAATGTAAACTTGAACAATGAAGATAGTTATAATGAATGCACGATATTTGTGCAATTTTTCAGATGAAGCCTTTTTTTTGGTAATATACTAGAACACATGCAGCTATGTGACTGGAAGTCCGGAACGCTTAAGAGCAAAGGTTCCGTTAGAACCAAATGAATGTTAGTAGTTTAGTACTGAACAGTGAGTACTGACTAGAATGTAACTTCAAACCCTAATTAGGGGGGGAAATAAACCTACCTTTTTAATACCCAATAAGTACATCTTCTCTGCTTCCCCGAACATTTTCCGTTTCTCATGGAGAAGAGCGAATGCCATGTAAAAACACGCATGTTTCATTCCAATCTTATTCTTCTCCATCATCCTCAGCAGTGCCTTAGGTTTGTCCACAAAATCCATCTGAAAACACATGAAAAACAAACCGCATTATTTTATTTTCTATCCAGCAGCAAAAGAAAATAAAAAGCATAGATTGGAGGATATCATTCATATACCAGTCGAATCCAAACCCCAACATATCTGGAATCGTTGCTGTACCTCCGATTAGACAAGAAGGTCTGTATGCACTTCTGAAGGAACCGTGGGAGCTTCTCTCTAAGGATCTGGGAAGGCAAGCGTTTTTCCATCTTCCTGATACCTCTGCAAAAAAAGAAACGGCCAACAAGATAAAATATAGAGAGATTATGTTCGTTACAAGTTTTACAGTTACAGTGAGGTTAGTTTCTTACTGTAGCCATGGGCGAAGTGGATCGCTGCCGTTGTAGCTTTTGATATCGGAGATGAGCGATGAGAAGAATTCTGCATTTGGGATCGACATCGGAAGGCAAGTAAGCGACCAAGAGCAGAGTGGTGCCCCCAATACCGCAGCCCTATCAGATGTGCTTATTTCCCCGTTGGAAATTGTGAAATGATTTTGAATTTTGGGGGAATTTTTTTTTTAAATACATACTTAATTACTAATCACATAATTAGTGTTCATTTGCTCAGAAATATCAAATAAAGCTAAACCCAGAACCCCTCAATGAGATAGCATTCAACCATTACCACCCGATGATGACCAAATATAACATTTTTCAGATTTTTCGGATTTTCCGACCTCAATTGATTAAATGAGACAGTCATATTTGAAGGGACCCAGTAACTTTTATAACTCAGTAAACTCACATTGATGTTAAATACTAAAGAGCGCATTTCAGTTGCGTCGTACCTTAAATGTATCGTCGTGCGTCATAAATCGTGTTCATTGATATTTAATCTAATGGTTAAAATAATATACTGCACAAGACATTAATATATCTACGACGTAAAATAATATATTGCAAAAGACATTAACATATGTACGACGCAAAGTCGATTTAATGAACATGATCAATTTGATGCATTTTGACACATTTTAACCTCGACACACCTGATAATTATTCAAATACTAAATTAATGTCTTAAATCTTAATCTATTTGATTCACCATTTCACTAAAGGAATAACTTCTCTAAAGTCTAAAAAGGAATTAAATACAATTAAAGTTTTATTTTAGACCTGCAGGAATTTAGGGTTAGGGTTAGACCTGCAGGAATTCAGAGCAAAGTGCAATATTTTAAGTAACTACAAGATCTAACTACAATTAATCAATTTATTATGTCTAAATTAGTTAAGTTTTGTTAATTGTAATTACTATAAATGCTCCGAAAATACTTCCTTTTTTTCCTTTACATTTTCTCTCTCCCCTTCAAAATAACGAATTTAGGGATTTCTTCCCCAAATTCTAAGTCATCGCACGCCGCTGCTTCAAACTCCTCGACGGCGACGAACGTCAATTGCTGCAGATGGTTTCTATGGGTGAAAATGTGGGAAGCAACATGGTATCGGCTGGTAGGGATGACGCTTCCGCACCTCTTCTTTCCCAAGGTTCCGACTCTGGTTCTGACTCTGCCCCCAAGAACTTCCAATCATCGTCGGAATTCGGCGAACAGTCAACCAGAGCCCTCCTATTGTGCAAAACCGTCGTATAAAAACCATAACATTTGGACCCCTCCCAAGAGGAAAAGGGTCACACAAAAATACAGCTCCGAAATATATGATCGGACTTCACCATATTACTTCACCAGTGCCTCAATGGTTTCCGACAAACTTATTGGTGAAAACAATTACGTTACCTGGTCTAATGCTATGAGATTAAGTCTTGTGTCTAGGAGAAAACTATCGTTCGTCAACAGAAAGATAACAAGGTCGGATTCCGATAGTGATGAGAGACCGAAGCTTGGCTCGACTTAGAAGAAAGATATAAACAAAGGAATGCTCCCAAGACAAATGAATTATGGTATGAACTAAATACAATCTACCAAGGAAATGATTCAAATGCTTGCTTTTATGAAAAGTTTAAATCAGTTTGGAATCAACTTATTGAGTTAGATGATCTTAAATTATGTGATCATTGCAATCCTAAGTATAAAAAGAAATTGGAAAAGATAAAATCCACCAATTTTTACTAGGATTAAATGAGAGTTTTGCTTCCATTAGAGGGCATATTTTATCATATGCCTACAATAAGCAAAGTGTTCTGCTTGGTCACCCAAGAGGAGAAACAAAAATCGAATTTCAGAGACAAAACAGGTCAAGAAAACATTGCTAGATTTTTTGCAAATAAAACAGGAAAATCTCCAGCAGCAAAAGAAAAGAAAGGACGCTATAGTCGTGGAAAAAAGCTTGATAAAAGTAAATATTATGAAAATTTTAAGTACTATAGTCACTTAAAAAAAAGTGCTTTCATATTATTGGTTTTCCAGCAAAGAAAGCCAAAGATAAAGAAAAGAAAGATGGGGCCAAGAAATCAAATGAAGATACAAATGATATGGCAAATCAAGCATCTACTTTTTATCAAATTCCTTCACTATCAAATGAAGACATGATAACTGTTGGTGTGTGGGCTCGTCGGAGTAAGCTCATCACCACAACTTAGTACAAGTATATCTCTTTGAATTATCAACCCCCTCCCCTGTTGGACCAGGGGAGGTATTTATAGCCTTCCACCGTCGTCCTCGGGCCTCGTGGGCTCGTGCATTGGGCCCGCCCACTCGCCCGGGCCACCGACAAGCCTCGTTCGGTCCATGGGCCGCGGTCCGCGGTCCATGATACCAACAGTACTCCCCCTTTCCTCGATGAGCCCGGGGGCCGCCCGTCCCCGTCCCGCCTACAACCACCTCCATTAAAGCTCCTCGGTGTTCGAGCCGCTCCCCCTTCTCCTTCCTATAAATAGCCTACTCGCCTCTTCAACTTCCAATACCATCCCCCCTTCGCCATGAGTGTTCAAGACATCCTCGAGAAGTACGGCTGCGAAGTGCAACTCCAGCACGCCGCCTGGGCCATGTGCCTGATGTCGCCCGCTGGCGTCCCTAACAGCGTAGCCGTGGCTGAGACTCAACGTCTCAACGTTGTGCTGATCGACGTCCACCGTCGCCTCTTCCAGATTCGCCGCTCCGACCCTCTCACGAGCCATCCTGCCGTCGCCTACCCCGATGCCGCTCTTGCCGCCGTCTCGGGCTCCGCCGGTACCTCGCGTGCCTTCAGCGCGCATGGTATGATCGCCGTTCCTGCTGTCGCTGCCGCTGCCGATTCTTTGAAAAAGCCTCGTCGGTCGCGCGGCCATCGCCGCTCCCGTGGGTCTCCGTCCCTTCCGACTACTGACCTGCGCCACTTCCTGTCGGGGTCCTCGAAGTCGGCCCGCTAGGCCCGTCGTGGAGCTATCCGCGGTCGCGCCCACGCCCTTTCGGGCTGTGGGTTTGCCTTCGTGGGGCGGCGTCTGAGACGCCTCGTCCTTCTTTTCTTCTCTTTTTTTTTTGTATCCGTACTTTGTTGTTGTTATGTTTTTTTTTCCGCCGTGTCGTCGGCTATTGTAACACTTGTTTTGCTTTAATGCATGCTTTTCTTTCGCTTTCTTTTCTTGCGTTTTGACTTTGCCCTCGCACGTTGGTGCAGCTTTGCGCTACTCGGCGTCTTCTGCTGACGTTGCCCGGGCCCTTCTTGAGCTTTGCCCTCGCTCCCCGCCGACGTGGGGGCTCGCCCGTTACGTCGTCTCGTTTGATTCCTTGGTCGGGTCCGCCAGTGGGCCCGCTTGGACACCGCCGCCCTGTTCCGCGCGTATCGTTTGGTCATTGGACACCGTCGGGTCTTCGTCGGGCGCTGACTTTCACCCTGCTCCCCGACGGACTGGGCCTTGGGCTCCCTCGGAGGTCCCCCGGCCCATCCGGTCCCATCCAACCCAGGTAAGCGACGCTTCGTCTTCCGCGCCCTCGAACCCTTATATAAACCCTGCTCCCCCCTTTCACTCGCGACTGACTCCCATTTCTTCTCTTGCCTTGCTCTTCGTCTTCCTCGACTCCGACTACTCCTCTTACACCAGGTTGCTGATGGCCACTCCTCCTCACTCCTCCGCTGGTTCCGCTGCCGCTTCTCAATCCGACGCCGGCGCCGCTCTTGCCGAGTCACTCTTTGCCGCCCCCACCAGCAAGAATCCGTTGTCCACGGTCGGAGCCGTCGTAATCCGGGAGGCTCTGGCGAAGATAGGCCGGCCGGACCTAGTTTTCACTGAGGCCGGAAATCGCCTCGCCTCTCAACCGCCGCCGGGCATGGTGGTTCTTTACACGCCTTACGCCGAGGCCGGCCTTAATCTTCCGCTTCCCCCTCTGGTGGCCGAAGCCATGTACTTCTGCGATATCTCGATCTTCCAGTTCCCCCCGGATGCCATCGACCGCCTGATGACCTTCACCCTGCTTTGCCACAGGTCCGGCATCGAGGTTTTCTTACCCGTTTTCTTGATCTGGTTCACCATGACCTCGATGACCACCGATCCCCGTCGTCTGCTGATCGCCCAGAGGTCGGGCGGTGCCCTCTTCAACCAGCTAGTCGATCGATCTTACCACTGGCGGGACCGGTTCTTCTTCGTCCCCGTTGGTGCCCTTGGTCCGTCCGATTCGGAGGTGCGCTCCCCTCACGCTGGGCTCTGCTGACCCAGTTGAAGACCCGGACCGCCACTCCTAGCCGAGATGCGTTGGCGCCCCTGGCCCAAAGCGCCTAGGAGGTTCTGATTGAAGTTTACCGCCGCGGGGCCGTCAACGCTCGGACGCTGGCCCAATCTTGGAGTTATGACGCACATCTGGCTTTGGCCGTCAAGATGCCTTACTTTCGGGACGGGCCGCCCAAACGCCCGAAGCAAAAAAGGCCGCTCGACGCCGTCCAGTTTGAGTCCCCCGCTTCTCCGCCTTCGCACGATCTCGAAACCGAAGGTGTCATCCTGGCCGAATCTGACACTGGCCTTCGAGACAGCCGAGCGACGACGAAGGAAGAAGATTCGGTCCGAGAAACGGAAGTCTGTCGCTGCTGCCCTGGAGACGGTCGTGGTTGAGAACATAGACTCCCCTGAACCCAGCCGTTCTGATCCCCTTTCTGCTGAGCTCCTGGACTCTCTCTTCCGGAAAGATGGGCTGGATCCTGAGCACTCCCGCTCCTTCGTGCGGAACGTTGAACACTCGATAGACTTCTCCGCCCCCGTCGACTCTGCGTCCTCCTTGCCCCGCCTTGGCGGGATTTTCAAGCAGAAGCTCTCCGACATTGACTCCTGGCTGGAGCCGGAAGACGAGTACGTTCAACTGCTCGCGCGTCCTACGTCGGACCTTGACCGTGACTTGCACCACCAGATGCTACAGCTCTCGGTTCTCACCAAGGTTCGGTTGGAGCAGGGCCTTCGGCAGAACGAAGAGGTTCAGCGGATGCATGCCGAGCTTGCCACGATGAAGGGTCAGACCTTCTGGTTGCTGATGTTTGCCGGGCTGCCGCGGAGGAGAAAACTCGGGCCGCTGCCGCGAAGGACGCTCTTGCCGCCGCCGCGAAGGACGCTCAGGACGAGTTCGTCAAGGGCTTTGTTCCTACCTTCGAAAATCGTTTGGCCGAGATGAAGCATGACCACGACATCTTGATGAAGGATTCCAATTGCGCCGGCTTCTGGAAAGGTTATCAACATGGGCGCCGGATGTGCGAGCTCGTCTACCCGCCCCTTTCGTACGACGTCGTGCCCCGGAGCCGCCCCGAGTGGGAAGAATGGAGAAAAACGAGCGTCCTCTCCTACCAGCCTCCCTTGGACGTGAGCGAAAGCGAGGAGCAGGACCTTGAGGCCGACTTCCCTGATTATACAGAGCCTCCCCTCGAGTAGCCTCCCATTCGTCCTTGGATCGCTTTTATTTCCCCCCCTTTTTTTTAATATGGAAACACTTTTAACTTTTTTTTTGTAAAAACACTTAACTTTCTTTTTTGTTTTTATACTTATTCGCGAGTCTTGGATATATCTGGTTGCCCCTTGTTGTTCTTCTTCTTCTTACTCCGCGTTCGTTTACTAGCCGTTCGCGTCCCTTTTGGGTGGCGTTGCCGCTTGTTTAGGTGTCTCGCGTGGCTTGCTTGCTGGGGACGTCCCGACCGGTCCTTTCCCCGCTCTAAGCGTCTTTTTCACTTCAATTGCTTTCTTTCTTCGAGGAAGCGGCCTGGGCCCTTCGGACGTTCCCATGCAGCCTTTCGGCCCTGGGGACCTTCCGTTAGCCTTTTCGGCGGGCTTCCCCACTTTTTTCTTGCCTCGCAACATATCGCTTTCGCGTTCTTACTTATTGCGTTTTTTTTTTGAGGGGGGCGGCCTGGGCCATTTGGATTGTCTCATACGGTCTCCCGACCCTGAGAGCTTTCCGTTAGCCTTTTCGGCGGGCTCCCCCAATTTTTTACATTTCATTTTTTCTTACAATGGGTGCACTCCGGGTGCGTTTTACTGGGATCGCGTGCCGTGGTCGGGGAGGTGCCCGACGTTACATGGGATGGGGGGAATGAAAACAAGGAAAAAAAAACTTTCTCGCCGGCCTCGGACATGCTGCTTCACCGCCTGTACTTTTCCAGGTTGTCGGCGTGCCACGTTCTTTCAATTTCTTGCCCGTCCTCATACCCTAGGCGGAAGATGCCTGGGTGAATCTCGTCCATGATGACGTACGGGCCCTCCCACCTTGCTGACAATTTCCTCTTTGTCTGGTCGATTCCTGTTACTTTGGCGTTTTCAACACCGGGTCCCCTGGCGTCAGGTTCTTGTCGGTCACTCTTTCGTTGTGGTACCTCGCCATCCTTCGTTTGTAGTCGAGGTCTCTGATAGACGCCTCCTCTCTTCGGCTCTCTAGGTGCTCCCTTTCTAGGAACATCGCTTGATCGTTCGTCCCTGGCTGGTATTGCTCGATGCGTGCGGTCGGCCATACCAATTCGGCCGATGCTACCGCCTCCATCCTGAAAGCGAGGGCGAACGGGGTCTGGCCCGTGGGGGTCCGGATGGTCGTACGGTATGCCCACATGGTCTCGGGGACTAGGTCCACCCAGTTCCCCGGGTGTTCGCCTACTTTCCTCTTCATGATCGATTTTATCGTCCGGTTCGTGACCTCTACCTGTCCGTTCACCTGCGGGTGGTAGACTGACGCGAAGCTCAGCTTGATCCCACTGTCTTCGCAGAACTCCCTTAATTATCTGGATCGGGACTCCGAACCGGCAGACGATGTTTCTGAAGACGAAATTTACCATGTTCTGTTCACTGATCGTGTTCGTGGCCTCCGCCTCGGCCCACTTCGTGAAATAGTCGACCGCTACGAATAGGAACTTCCTTCCTCTTGACGCTGGTGGGAACAGCCCGACTATGTCAATTCCCCATCTTGCGAATGGGACCGGTGTTGTTACGGCCTTCATCATGGTAGACGGCCGCCTCTGGACATTCGAGTGCCTCTGGCATTCATCGTACCGGTTGACGATTTCTTCCGAATCCTTTATTGATTCGGACCAGTAGTAGCCTTGCCTAGCTACTTGCTTCTCCAACGCCCTACCGCGCTCCGTTTGCCCCCTCGTGAAGGCTCCGTGCGACGGCTTTCCCGTCCTCCCGCGAGACGCACAGTCGCAGGGGGGCCTCCTCCGCCATTGATCGTCGGTACAGCTTGCTTTGGGCCACCACAAACTAGGCCGCTCTGTTCCTTAGCTTCCTGGCCTCCATCGGGTCTGCTGGCACCTCGCCTGCCTCGATGAATCTCTTGATCGGCATTCTCCAATCCCCCGACGTTATTATGCCGCACACCCCGGTCGGCTTGGGGCTGCTGGCCGTCGTTGGCCGCTCTTGGTTCTCGATCCGGATCCACCTTCCTTCCGCTTTTCGTAGGGACGCTCCCAGTTTGGCCAGCGTGTCGGCCTCCCCGTTGCTCTCTCTCCCTATCTGGGAGATCCTCCATTCTTCGAGCTTGCCCAAGGCCTCTCTTGTTTCGGCCACATAGTTCGCCATTGAGTCTTCCTTGGATACGAAGTCCCCTCTAACTTGGTTAGCTACCAGCCGGGAGTTCGTGTGGAAGTGCACCCTGGACGCGCCCAATGTGCGTGTTAGCCTGACTCCCGATAGGAGGGCTTCGTACTCCGCTGCGTTATTAGTCGCCCGGAACTCAAAGTGGATCGAATACTCGATCTTTTCCCCCGTCGGGGTTTTTACCACGACCCCCGCGCCGCAGCCTGTGTTGCTGGACGACCCGTCTACATGGGCCGTCCACCACTGCTCGTCCGTCTTCTCGCCTTTCCTCAGAGTTAGCTCGGTCATGAAGTCCTCCACTGCTTGCCCTTTAACCACCCTTGCCGGCACGATAACCAGGTGGAATTCGCTAAGTTCCATAGCCCATTTGGTCAGTCTTCCCGAGACGTCCGACTTTTGCAGCAACTGAAGCAGCGGGTAGGCTGTTGGGATTGTGACGGTGTGGGCGTGAAAGTATGGTTTCAACCTTCGGACTGCCGAGACCACCGCTAGGGCCAGCCTTTCGATTTCCGGGTATCTCTCCTCCGCTCCTATCAGCGACCAGGAGTGGTAATATACCGGCCTTTGCACGCCTTCCGCCTCCGAGATCAGTACTGCGTTGACGGCCGCATCCGAGCACGCTACGTACATAGTAAGTGGTTCCCCCCTTGTTGGGGGGCGGAGCGTTGGCAGGCTCGAAAGCTGGAGCTTGAGTTCTCTGAAAGCCGCCTCGCATTCGTCCGACCATACCACCCTGGGTCATGGGTTTCTCAACAGTCGGAAGAATGGCCGTAAGCGGTCCGCCATTCTTGGCAGGAACCTGCTTAATGCCGCCACCCTTCCGTTCAACTTCTGGACTTCTTTCAGCGTCCGTGGGGGGTTCATAGTCATAACGGTCTCGACCTTTTCTCCTCTTGGCTTGATCCCCTCGGGCGTGATTCGGAAGCCCAGAAAGTGCCCCTCCTTGACCCCGAACGCGCACTTTTTTGCCTTTAGCTTGAGCCCTGCTTTTCTGACGTTGGCGTAGGTCTCCTCTAAGTCGGCTATGTGCGTTCTGGTATCCTTCGACCGGACGAGTATGTC
>LFYR01001714.1:491379-513156 GCA_001185155.1 Zostera marina | reverse complement strand
ACAGCCTCCGCGTTCCTGCCTATCTGCGCCTCGAACACCTTGTCCATTAGCCTCTGGAACGTCGCCCCGGCGTTGCGCAGGCCGAAAGGCATTACTTTAAAACAGAATGTGCCCATCTCTGTGATGAACGACGTCTTCTCCTCGTCCTCCCATCCCCGGTCATTTCCGGGTACAGGGATGGGGATTGAAATCCCCGCCCCGGATAATCCACCAGGGAAAATTGTATATAAATCCTATAAAAAAAATTAATATTGTATAATTTATATAAATAACCTTATACAATATATTAAATAGATAAATTTATATTTAAATCGTAAAATTAAATCTACATCCTAATTAAAAACTTAAAAGTTAAACCTAATCTCCAACTCCAAATACTCAAATAACCACCGCTGACCATCTAGTTCTTATTCTTGTTCCACCGCCGACCATCTAGTAATTATTTAGACTATTTACATTTAAATCAATATTTTAATTACATTAGTAAATAGTAACATACTAACATTAGTATTTTTAGTAAATTACTGTTTAAAAAAAAAAAAATTGACCGGGGATCCCCGTACCCGGTCATTTGGTCGGGGACAGGTACGGGGACGATTTTTGGGACCGGGGACGGGGAAATCCCCGGTCATAATCCCCGCCCCGTCCCCGCTCGCCCCTAGTTGAGAGTGCCACTTGCCCTTGGAGTTTGGATCTCCAGTTGATAGCAGTCCCACCTAGACAGAAAATATAACCTGATATACTTCTACTTGAGTCAAGATCTCCACCAAGATCAGCATCACTGAATCCCATTAAATTTGTTGATTTTCCTGAAAAAAATAACTCAACATCCAATGAATTTTGAACATATCTCATAATCCATCTTACAACCCTCCAATGCTCCTTGCCTGGATTTGCCATGTACCTACTGACAGCTCCCACTGCATGAGATAAGTCTGGCCTTGTACAAATCATGGCATACATAAGGCTCCCTATTGCAGATGCATAGGGCACATTCTTCATTTCATCTTGTTCATCAAATGTCTTTGGAGATTGCAATTAAGACAGCTTGAAATCTGCTCCAAGTGGAAGATCTGTCCTTCTTTTACTAGAACAACAATTGAACCTATTAAGTACCTTCTCCAAGTACCTCCTTTGATTCAATCTGAGATTTCCATCCTTCCTTACTATCTTCATGTCAAGAATCTACTTTGCTGGTCCAAGATATTTCATCTCAAACCTCTTTGACAACTTGCATGCTCTTTATGGATTTTATCTCCTTCATACTTTAACTTGCCAACATCATATCATCTACATAAATGACCAGAATAATATACAGATCACTTGATCTCCTTAGATAGTAGCAAAAGTCTGAACCACACCTCTTGAAGCCAATTTCAGACATGAAACTATCAAATTTCTTGTACCACTGTCTAGGGGTTTGCTTCAAGCCATACAAACTTCTCTCTAGTTTGAAAACAAAATCAGAATTAGGACCCTTCACTTCAAAACCTCTAGGCTGAGCCATATAGATGTCTTCCTCAAGATCTCCATGTAAAAATGCAGTCTTCACATCCATTTTCTCCAAATGGAGGTTTCAGCAGTTACAATACTCAACAACAACCTGATTGTTGTCATTTTTACCACTGGTGAAAACACTTCTATATAATCTAGATTTTACACTTGTTGAAACCCTTTAACAACCAATCTGGACTTGTACTTTGGTTTTCCTTCAACATCCTCTTTAATTTTATAAACCCACTTGTTTTGCAGAATTTTCTTGCCCTTAGGTAGAGTGGTCAGCTTCTAAGTCTTATTCTGATCTAAAGACTTCATCTCTTCAGCCATAGCAAACTTCCACTTCTTTGCATCAGTGTGCTTGACTGCCTCTGAAGAACTCTCTGGTTCTCCCTCATCTGTCAATAATAGAAAGTGCAAAGATGGATCAAATCTGTCTGTTTTTCTTGTGACCCTTCTAGATCTTCTAACAAAATGATCTGTCCTCCCATTTTGACTTTCAGACTCAAGATCTTCAAGATTTTGCTGTAAGGCCACTTCAATGTCATCATTGTCAATTTCTGGATTTTCACCCTCAATTTCGGAGGTTTTAGAATCACCTTGCTCTGGAATGTAACTGTATGAGCTTCTTGAACCTTCATGTGCAACCTGATTTGGACCTTCATCAAGGTTCATTGTCACTTCAGAATGCTCCTTGATCTTGTCCTCCCTATTTTTGTATAGTTTAGACTCATCAAACACCATATTCCTTGCCCTTATAATATGATTTGTTTTGAAATTCCAGAATCGATAACCAAGCTCATTTTGGCCATATCCAATAAAATAAACCTTCTCTGACTTGGAATCCAGCTTATCCCTCACTTCCTTTGACTTAAGGATATAACTTGTACAACCAAACACCTTTAAGTGATCATATGTTGCCTTCTTTCCAGTCCACACCTCTTGGGGTACCTTCATTTTCAGAGGAGCAGATGGACTCTTGTTGATCAAATAGTCTGCAACACTTAATTACTACCTCTGCCCAAAATTCTTTTGGCAGACCAGAGTTTAATCTCATGCTTCTAGCTCTCTCACACAATGTCTGATTCATCCTTTCAGCTATCCCTTTCTGCTGAGGTGTCCCTGGTACTGTCCTTTGCATGATAATGACATTCTCCTCAAGAAGTGACTTGAATTCCACACTATCATACTCTCTTCCATTGTCTGATCTCAACTACTTGATCTTTACATCAGTCTGATTTTCAACTTCTTGCTTCCATTTCTTGAAAACAGAAAATACATCAAAATTTTTTTTGATGCAATAAAGCCATACCTTCCTGCTGTGATCATCAATGAATGTGACAAAGTATTTTGACCCTCCATTTGAGCAAACAGAGGTTGGTCCCCACACATCAGTGTGCACCAACTCCAGAATTTGTTGTCTAGGTTCTCTCCCTGTTTTAGAAAACTTGACAACCCTCTGTTTGCCAAAAATACAGTTTTCACAAAAATCTAAATTTACAGAATTTAGATTGGAAAATTTACCATCATTGTGCAGAGCCTTCAAACCCTTTTCTCCCAAGTGCCCCATCCTTTTGTGCCACAAATTTGCATCTGAATTTTCTTTTATAAAATTCAACTCATTCAAAGAAGAGACCAAGTAGAGTGTACCTGTCCTCTCTCCTTTTGCAACCACCAAAGAGCCCTTAGCTACCTTCCATGTATTCCTCACAAAGGTCACATGATAGCCTTCTCTGTCTAGTTGACCCACTGAAATCAGCTGGTTTGTTAGACCCGGAATGTACCTAACCTCCTTGAGCTTCCACACCCCAATTCAAAGTATTTTTGAAGAATAGTATTTTTATCAATTAAATTTTTATACTTGACTTTCATGGCATTTGCTATCTTAGAAGAATTATGATCATGATCATGCAAAGCTAATTTTTCTTAAATTGGCTTTGTTTAAACTAACCCTAGATTAAACCCTGAAGGTGTCGTAGTCCAACTCCGGCCGTAGCGACGGAGTGACTCTTGGAGTGAGGTTTTAATGTGCACCTCTCCTCTGCCCAACACATCTAGACTTGTTCCATCAGCTAGATACACCTTCTTTGGCTCTGTTGAGTGATAATTTCTCAGTGATTTTTTTCTGAAAGGTAGAGTGAAAAGATGCTTCTGAATCAAGCACCCAAGCATCCATTGTTGAGTCCAAACAACATACCAATGCCTCTTCATCTGAATCTTCAGAATAAGTCACTGAATCTACCTCCTCCTTCTTCTTGAATTGTTTTTTAGGAGCCTTACATTTTGACTTGAAATGGCCCTTTAGATTACAATTTCAGCATACCACCTTTTCTTTATTCTTTGTTCTGGATTTAGACCTTGCTAGGGTGTCAAACGAGCTTTTGCTTATAGAGCCGGGCTCGGGCTCGGCTCGTCAGAGATTTTCCAGCCTCGGGCTCGAGCTCGGCTCGTTGGTCACCTTGCACTCACCTTTTTTCCTTTGTTTTTTAACCTTCCCCTTGATTTGGAATCCATAATTAATGTAGATGAACTGCTTGAAGGCAGATTTCTTTTCCTCATTTTTTCATTTAACAATATATCTTTAACACCATCAAGTGACATCTCTGTTTTTGCCATAGAAGTATTTACAGAGATAATTAGACTTGACCAAGATTCTGGAAGGGATGACAAGAGTGCTACTGCCTGGATTTTGTTTGAAAAATCGATGTCTACTGCTACTAGCTGCCCTAAAATTCCAGTGTACTGATTTATGTGATCAGTAACGGATCCACCCTCCTTCAATGTCAGATTGAAGAACTGTCTCATAAGGAAAATTTGATTTGCTGCAGATGGCTTCTTGTCCATCCCTTTGAGTCTTGCAATCAATCCTGCTGTTGTGGTTTCTTTTACACATGCCAAAGCAATTGATTTGGACAAGGTCAGTCGAACCATACTGAAGGCAACAATATCCATCTCTTCCCAATCTTCCTCACTCATTGTATCGGGCTTCTTTCCTTTCATAGACTTCACCAACTTCCTGCTTTACAGATAATCAGTAATTTGCATCAGCCAATATGTGAAGTCTTTGCCATTGAATGTCTCTATCCGCAGCTTGTTGTCTTCTCCCATTTTTTTTTCCAAAGACCAAATAAAAAGAACAACTGTAGACTGATTTTTCTCCTGCTCTTGAAAACTTCCGCAAAAAAAAAAATTGACGTGAACAGTAACTCCGACGATGAACAATGTTCGCGTTTTTTTCCCCAACTTCTTGGACCTCAAACACGGCTCTGATACCACTTGTTATTCTATTTCTATCAACAAACAGATATGATCAGGAAGATCGGATTCTCTCTTCCTCACTCGAAATAGTGGCTCTCTCTCTCGAAATGGTGGCTCTCTCTCACTCTTTTCCTCCTCACTGATCTCACAGAAAATATTGATCTGAAACGTGTATTTAGATCAGAAACAAACACTCAATAATATGGAAGAACAGAAAAAGAACACAAAACAAGAGAATATTTTGTTAACGAGGTTCAACTATGCCTACTCCCTGGGGGTGATTGGGTTCCTCCTACCCTTGGTGATGAAAATTACAAGAAAAATAGGAGACGATACACAATTAATTATCTTGGGAGGCGTCGGTCTCTAGATAATTAATTAATCCATTAAGCCTAATAACTTATTATTTAACCCATGAATAATACTCTCCATCTAACTTATGCCTCCCTTATAATTTAATTTAATTGTTCATTAAAATCATTGCAAATGACTTCTTGCAATTAATTTCAATTAACTCATTCAATCTGTAATGAACTCTAACATCTTAAATAAAATAATTTGTAAATAAAATAAAACATTAAATAATTTTAAAAATCTTAAATAAAATAAAATATCAAATAATTTTTAGTCAAAGACTCAAATGTAAAGATAGATCCGACGACGACGATGGATTAATTATGGAAGATGAAAATAAAATCAGGGTTTAGATTTTAGAAGAAGAGGAAAATTTATTAAATGTGTATATTAAATTTTTATATAAAATTTCATTTCATTTATATTTTAAGTTTTTTTTTATAATTTTTTTTAGATCTCAGATGAGTCGAGTTTGGTTCGGATCTTATCCGAACCCAACTTGAAAAAATCGGATGAAAAAAAAATCAGATCTAGGTCTTTTATATCGGGTTTCATGACCGAAAATATCAATCCAGGTTCGGGTGTCTACCCCTATTATATAACTTACCCTATTATAAGTATGAACACAAGGATACACGAATTTGGGAAACTATCTCAACATGATCAATCAATCAAGCTTGAAGATCAAAGTATTACCTTAATGCAAAGTTTAGGGAGAAATAGATAGTTTACCCAAAGAAGAGATTCTAACCCAAAGAAGAGAAATAGATAGTTTACTACAAGGTTACTTTTATAATTTTACTATAACATCGTTTTGGAAGGATTTATGTGTAAATTACATTTTAAAAAGTCCAAATGGAAATAGGAAAGTGAGAACTTACCGCTAAAAGCCTAATTTCCCAGGATCCAGATATTTGGAAGTGTGAAAAACACCGCAATAGCCGATAGGAGCAGAGAACCACCGTGATTTCGGAGGGATGAGTGACGAACCGGAAGTTCATGTCGAAGCCCTCTGTTCCAAGATCTTGGAGAAGGCAAACCACTATGATTCTCTCTTTGACAAGGCACGCATCCAAACCATTAGGGTTAGGACGGACCAAAAGCTTGCAGATCTAGGTCGGCCATTTGTCTCCTCTCTTCATTTTTTTTTCTGTATAAGAAATTAGTTTTTTTTTTTAATTGTAGTATGTTGGTAAAGATAATGTTTTTTCTTTTTCTTTTCTCTCTTGTTCTTTTTGTATTTAAATTTTACAGAAAGACTTCGTAAACTTAAAGATGAGCACAAAAAACTTGACTATGACTTGAGGATGGCTCAATTCGGTAAGATTTATTTTCTGTCACAGTGACTCAGATAATGTTTTATTTCGTAATTTCCTTTCCAAAATTTGTACTCCTCCGAACACTTTCTGTCATTTGTTTGCCTGTTAAAATGATTTTTAATTTAATGCTATGGAGCCCTTTCCATGATGGATACTTCCCTCTCTAAATTGAGTTGCGGATAACATTTCATGATTTTTTCATCAAAAAAAAAAATTTTCATCAAATTAAGCGTAGAAAGCAATAATAGGATATCATAGCGTCAAAACACTGATGGTACCCTTGGTCAGAGGTTACACAACAATGAGTCTGAATGGCTGATCTTTTGATTAGGAAAAATGTTAACACACAAGATGCTAATTGGACGGACACGACATGACCGGATGGGCACATGGCCCATAGTGGATGGTGGGTCATAAGAATGCCAGGTCGGTACCTCTGTGAGCGTTTACAACGGGATTCACGTACTCATGTCCAATGATAATGAAGTCCCTGGAGACATGTTATAAAGGTACCCCTGCAGTGCATCTGTGGTCCTGTTATTGAGTGCCTTTATGGGTGTACCACAGTCCATAGAGATTCTCATGGTACCTCAATAGTCATCATTCATTAGTGCCCTTAGAGTACATTTAATTCTATACAGTATTCCTTAAGCACTAGTTACTACTAGGGTGTTGCCTCGGAATAATTGTCTCCCAAGCCGTCTGTGCATTTTTCTGAATCAGTGACTGTCGGAACATTATAAAAGAAGTTGCTTCGAGATAGATGCTCGCAGACCTAATAGCCTCCTGTTGAATTAGTTCTGGAGATCTTAGTGTGTGATATTGTGATTTGTCTTGAAGAATTTTAATGTGTATGATTAGGATTGTGGAGCATAAAGGAATTAAAAGTAGACTCTTATACAACAAATATCACTTTTTACAAAGATTTAACCCAAATATTCCATCCTTTTAGTGAAAACGTGCAAGTATGTAAAGCGAAAAAATATACAAGAATCTATTTCTGCAACAAAAGCAAGAGTTGAAGAACTCAGACTAATTGTCCAAGAATGGAACGCACTGGATGGTAGAATTGAAGAACTAATGCCTCAACAGTTTGATGATGGTATGTGTGGAATGTGCTGATATGCTTCCTTCACTATATAGTTTAAAAATATATTCAACAATTACACAGTTTCAACTTTCAAGTAGCTTATTTCATCGTTTAACTCTTTTAAAAGCAGTTGACAAATTTGATGATACTGATGGAAGAAATTTTGAAGCTGCACTTTTGTGGTATAGAAATGTTCTTGGTTTTCGTACTGAGGGGGGAGAAGGTACACTTCAAAATATCCCGTGTTATGCTCGTTAGTTCACTTTCATTGTATTGATGTTGATGACCATATTCCCTATCTTGAAGGGGTCAAATTCTTTTTCAGTAAGATTGACCATAAAAATCCTGACAAGGAGTTCTCGTTTACCATACGATTAGAAGGTGAAACATACAAGTGTAAGTTTCCTATCTCTCGCAATATTTTTATATTTATTCTAAGACCAGTTGCAAATACATGATTCTTTGTAACATAATATTTTCTTCTTCTAATTCTTGCCTTTCTTGCTAATGTCAGTATTGAAATGTGATCCACTGTTGCGAGATACACCTAGGCTGATAAAAGAATTGAATGAAACCCACAGTTTCTTCAAATTTGTTAGAGCAATGAGGGAGAAATTTCTAGCATATGCCTTGTACGGTATGTTAATAATATTGAGTGAATGTTACTATTTTCTTATAGTGAACTCTCCTTGTTTTTTTCAAGATTCTACCTAGATGGTTTTTTTCTACTTTGAAGTGAATAGAATAGTTCTGCTGATCAAATATTTTATCTCGCTTGCAAGTTGCAACCATGTTAAAGCTTATTGTTTGTTACATGTGGTTGTAAATACAAATACCACACTATATTTCCCACTTTGAATTTACTTGTTGCTTATATATTTTTGAAACCATGTAAATTCCATTAATAATTGAAAACATACAATTACAAATTAATTGATATTGAAGCTTGTCAAATATAAATCTCATATCCACTGATTCATATCTGATTATATGATAATTCCTGTATCAGTGCTAATGCTACAAGTTTGTATCCCAGTTTGATAATGCAACCAACTCTCTAATAAGTAATAAGAGTTTGACCTTGTAATCATTGGGTATGGATCACGGAACCATGTTTTATATCCGTACATAGCAATTCTAGTTCTACTTTTCCCTTGGAATATGGATTCAACTACCTTCAAACTAGGAGTGAGAACGGGGCGGGGCGCGGACGGATCGGCCCTGTCCCGTGATCTGCCCTGGAATTTTAAAATGCAAATTATTAAAAAATAAAAAATATTAACAAAGGAGTAAGCCTAAAAATCTAAAATGGCCTAATTCTTAAAGAGTAAATCTAAAATGGGCCTAAGCTTAAAAATTTAATAAATTTCTAATCCTAATAATTTATATCTAATATAATATAATAAATTATATTATTTTTTTAACCGGGGCGACCCGTCTGGGTTTCGTCCTGCCCTGGAATATGATCGGGGCAACGGGGTAAAATTTTGGAAATAGAGCAGATCAGCAGAATATCTGCCCCGAATCCGGTTATCACCTTGACGGTACCAGGACGCCCCGCTCCGTTCTTACCATTCACCCCCACTTCAAACTTTAATTTAAACCAAATGTCTAAATATAGTTACATATTATTATTTTTTCGAGGAAGGTAAATTTTCTTCAGATCAGTTTTTAATAGCATTTCTAGCCAAGATTGAGATGCAGTAAAAGAACTCTTCACACAAAAAAAAAATGGTGATTTTTTAGAGAATCCCCATGGGCCCCACCTTAATTCAACTTTGTCGAGGACTCTCTTGCCAGAGTCCACCCACATGGCAGTAAGAGAAACATTGGACGAATGCGTTTGGGAAATGGGGGAGAATAAATGTTCGATCCCTCCTAAAATGTTATTAATTTACTTATATACAATTTAGGAGGATTGAGACTTAACAGAACGATAACCGTTTCTGTTAAGTCTTACCCAATTAGAAAGTTCTAGAATTATATCCTAGCTTAAAGGAGTTATAAAAGTAATTAAACTAATTACATAAAAGTCCCTTATTATATCACTAATAGATCAGTTTTTAATAGCATTTCCAGCCAAGATTGAGATGCAGTAAAAGAACTCTTCACAAAAAGAAAAAAACATGGTGATTTTTTAGAGAATCCCCATGGGCCCCACCTTAATTCAACTTTGTCGAGGACTCTCTTGCCAGAGTCCACCCACATGGCAGTAAGGGAAACATTGGACGAAAAGATAGTATGATCAGGTTCAGCCAGACATTGCTTTGAGCTTGGACAGAGTCGAAGTTGAGCTATTGGGTGGTTTTTTACGGAGAAAAGATGGGAAAGACCACATTTGGGTTTTTTCACCCACACATCATCTCAATTGCACTTTATAAAGCACAAGAGATGTGTTGTTTTTGGCAATATTTGACTCAATTGATATACCTTGTATAGAAATTCCCTCACCGTCTGTCTCAATTGTGGTTCAAGAATGGTTGGAAACTACAATTTCAGCAGGGCAGTTAACCTAGCAAACCTATGGAAATACTTTAGGAGAAACGAGATCATTGTGAAAGACCAGAACATGAGGATAAATGTGGAAGTGAAACACTCTTACAATGGCTTCATCAAAAAAGTAGATGACATACACCCATGAAATATTTGATCTAAGGAGATTACAAGTCGTGCCATCACTGATCAGAGGAGGACTGAAGCATGCTCTGCCATCACTGATCAGAGGACTGAAGCATGCTCTGCCATCACTGATCAGAGGAGGACTGAAGCATGCTCTGCTTTTATGACCAACAATAGAACTCCCACCACAGGGGGAAAAATTAATTCTTACAGTGAGGGTCTTTGATGACACCTCCATCATCCTTACTTGCTAGAAGTTTCCTCACCTCGAATTATCATTAAGGTGAGTTTAGTCTCTATTAGTGATATGTTAGAATTAGTTCTATTAATCAGAGAATTAGTTCTATTAGCCCTCATAAATTGTCAGCAGAGAAATTATAAAGGATGTGAGCATTGCTTATGATTCTACATCCTATAAGAAGCACAATCTTTCACAGATTGAAATACAAGCTATACGCTCATGGGAGTCCAACCTCTTGAGGCTTCAGTCCTTAGTCAGTTAGTCAGGGTCATAGTTGTATAAGAGATAGACAATGTTTTTACATTTACTGTACTTGCATTTCCCTATATTCTGTAATCTTGGGCTATGCCCAACCTTTTTTTCAGTAATGAAAGTTTTAATTTCTCAAAAAAAAAAATCATAATAGCTATATTCTTACATAAACTAATTACTTATATCGATGGGCTAATTAGTAATATTCCATTTTCATATTGTAGTATTAAGTATAACAGAATTCAGTTATACTAAGTTGTATATATATGATACTCATTGATAATGGAAAGGGATCGAGTATTTCTCCCACTTATTTACATCTCAAACTCTTATATGGTATTAGTTTGTTAGAGAGAGAGCTTCCTCGATCCTGGTTTTTCTCCTCAACAGTCCTTCATTTTCTTGAATTCCACTGCAATGAAGGACGACATTGTTGATAGGAGTGGAGTCGCAAATTCAGATGCTTCCAAGATCGTCTTCATCAAGCATCTGAAGACTGTGATGCTGGACCGCTCAAACTACTTCGCTTGGCGCGTGCAATTCGTCGTCATCTTGCGGGGTCATGAGTTGCTGGATTTCGTCCATGGGAGAATTGATCTATCAGACGTTATGGCTATAAAACAGAATCAATTGATCCAAGGATGGCTACTATCGGCCATGTCTGCACCGATGCTCGCTATGTAACTACATGTAGCACATCGGCTGAGGTATGGAATGTTTTACAGATCGAATTTGCATCGAGCTCTAGGTCTCAAGTGCTTACATTACGTCAGAAAATTCAATCTGTTAAGAAAGGAAGTCGATCGGTCTCCGATTACATTCTGGAGATCAATTCATTCGTGGAGGCACTAGCAATTGTAGGCAAGAAGATAGAGGATCCATATCTTGTATTACTCGTCTTGCAAGGTCTTGGAGAGGAATATGTGTCTCTCATTCAGAATGTTACATCAAGAGATGGTGAGGTTACATATCGCAAGCTCCAATCTATGCTAATTGATTTGGAAGAACGAGAATTCAGAAAAACAAATTCCACATCTATGACATTTAATGTTGTTACTGAGGTAAAGGAGAAGGGTTGTAAGGATCTTAAATCCATACCATGTCAAATATGCACAAGAAGAGGACATGGGGCCTTAAACTGTTACAATAAGATCAATTAATCTAAATTTCCTCCTACTCATGGTCGAACTCTGTCATCTACTGGCCCAACTAAGACAGCCATTGCATCAGTATACATGATTTATGATAATTCTGTATGGTATCCAGACTCAGGTGCCACAAATCATGTAACAAATCAGGTGGCAAATATTCAGAAAATGTCACCATATGAAGGTAATCGAATAATTTTTGCTGCAAATGGTAATCCTGTGCCTATTACACATACTGGATCTTCTACTTTTATTTCTAATAAGTAATAACAAGAATTTTGTTATTAATTATTTGCTATTTGTTCCGTCGACATCTAAGAACTTGCTATCTGTGAAGAAATTTTGCACTGCTAATCGTGTATCTATTGAATTTCATCCACGGAAGGTAATGGTAAATGATTTGGATTCAGGAGAGGTGCTGATTGAAGGAGATTCTAGTGATGGATTATACAAGCTTCCTGTCCAAATAAATCAAATGGAGGTCAATCAAGTGATAGAAGGGAATGCTACGGCTAGAACTTGGCACCATCGATTGGGACACCTCCACACTAGAGCCATGAAGTCAATGGTTAGGAAAAACATCATTAAATTTTCAAATATTTGTAATGATGATATTAATTGTGATTTTTGTCTATCAGCAAAATTCACAAAAATCCACATATATCAAGAAATACATTTATGTTAATCCTTTGTAGCTTATATTCGCTGATGTATGGGGCCCAGCACCATGTAGTTCTAATGAAGGGTATAAATACTATTTAAACTTTGTTGATGCATCGACAAATTATAATTGGTTATATCTTCTTCGGGCAAAATCAGAAGTTTCTTAATGTTTTTTCAAATTTCATGTGTTGGCAGAAAAACAATGCGATTTTAAGATCAAGGGCCAAGGAGTTTTTAAAGCTGGATGAAATTCTGAATAAAAGTGAAATTGTGCGCAGATTGAGTTGTCCTCACACTCACCCACAAATGGGTAAAGTTGAGAGAAGGCATCGACATATTGTCGATACTGAACTTGCTATGTTAAAACTTAAAGCATGCTAACTTGCCCACTCAATCATGTTAGAATTAGTTCTATTAATCATAATAGCTATATTCTTACATAAACTAATTACTTATATCTATGAGCTAATTAGTAATATTCCATTTTCATATTGTAGTATTAAGTATAACAGAATTCAGTTATACTAAGTTGTATATATATGATGCTCATTGATAATGGAAAGGGATCGAGCATCTCTCCCACTTATTTACATCTTAAACTCTTATAGTCTCCAAACATTCCACACAAAGAGAGCCATGGGGCTTTATGAGATTTACTTCCACCCTCTGATACAGTAAGTACTTCAGCGGTGTTTAGGCTAGGTGACCATCTTCTTAAACAGCCATGCCATGAGCCTCTCTCTCTCTGCACAGTTTCTTTTAGGAGGAAGTGGGGGCAGGGTTGAAACGTGGCTCGAAGATTGTATGACATTTTCTTCGGCAATGGAACCTTTTTCTTCCGACTTCTTTGCTTAGATTTAGGTTCGGTAGTATCGTTGGGGTGGCTGGTCTTTCTCGTCTTCTACTTGTATTGTAGCATATTATTAAGTCATAGATTTATGATATATTTTGGTATTCCTTTTTATTTCTAATGAGTTGTTATTTCATAATAGCAGAGTTTTCACCATCAACAGAAGATATCTGTTCGAATCCTTCTTCTACATTTTTATCATCTCCTTCAGTATCAGATAGTATGAGTGGATCTTCATATAGAAAGATTAAGCATAATTTAAGAAACAGAAAATCGTTTCCGAAATCTCCACAATCAACACGACAATCTGTTCGTATTCAACAGGTTCATTTTTTATATATTCTTGATAAAAAATTTTTACAAAGAAATAAGTTAAATTGATAATTTGAAATGTTATTTTTCTCATTGTTTGACACTAGTTTTAATATTTAAATAAATAGAGGCAACCACTTCTTTAATAAAAGCTGACAATGTGGAGAAAGGCTTAGCCTTTTAAATTCAGATGGACTCTTAGGATGTTAACAAGGAACAAAAATCATGGCAAAGAATATCTGGGATTCAAAACCAGTTATCCAATCATCAAATTACCATAACCCTTCTGTGTAAGTAGTTCCATATTTTTTTTCTGTTTCATTCCATTTGTAGGATTAAATTTGTAATGAAGTGGGAAAAAGAGAACAGATCTAAGCTATAAGCTATTATTACTTTCTTTAACATGTAATTTTATTCAATTTTATCTTTCCTTCAGTTTTTCACGTCTGTTTTTGTCAAAAATCTATATAGTATTAACAGATTCTGCTATTTCATTTGTGTTTTTTTATAAAGATAAAATTGCATTAAGATAGTGGTAAAATCCAAATTGCAGATAAAATTGCTATAGTCTAATGAAGACACAGTCACACAGCTAGAGTTAATTTTGAAATTAATGTATGAATTCAATAATATATCCTTCGTAGGATTGTTGGTCTTGGAATGCCTCAAATCTTTATTGCAGGGTTCAAAGTTTATCTTGGATTTGCCTTGTGTTGGTTGGTTGTCAGAATTCAATAATACATTTTTGAATTATAATGAATAAACAGATAAGAGGAAAATCAACTGAGGAAAATCTCAAATGATTTAACACATTCATAGGAAACTTAGAGAGAGTATTCAAAATAATAAAAAAGGGCATGGGAAATTGCAATCATAATCCAATTACTATTTCATAACTGTTGGTACCGCGGACCGTGGCTCATGGACCGAACCAGCCTTGTCGACGGTCCAGACGAACGAATGGGTCCGGCGGGCAAGCCCACGAGGCCTAAGGACAGCAAGAGAAGGTTATAAATACCTCCCTTGATCCAACAGGGGGTTGATAATTCTTGGAGGAACACTTGTATTAGGTTGGACGGCGAGCCCACACCGACGAGTCCACACACCAACAGTGGTGAACCTGATGTGAACCGAACACGCAACAGCCGGAGAGAGGAGAAGGAGGATGACAGGAAGAAGCGAATACCAGGTAGGAGAATGCTCGAAGCGACGCGAGCGAGGGACGTTGGAGTACCGGTCGGTGCCGCACCACTCGCGGGACCGGTACTCGGAGGAGATGAGAGCCAACGAGGAGTGGGACGCCCAGGAGGAAAGATTACGCATGGAATTGGAGGAAATAAGGTACGGGTGGGAGTCGCCCAGGAGGAGCAGACGAAGCGGGCCCACGCCCCCGTCCAGGGAGAGGGGTACGCGGTCCCGGGAGAGAAGAGAGAACAGAGCGAAGGAAAAAAAGCACGAGAGGCTCCGTCGAAGGGAGCGCGCAGAGGAGAGGGAGCGCGCGGAAAGGGAGAACAAACGAGAGAGGGTGCAACTCGTGGAACTGATATCCATTCTACACCTTGGAGTCGGATGGGGGCGGGGGTGGCGACCCGATGTACGGAGCGGCTCGAACCTTGAGGAGCCTTTAAAGACTGGTAAAAGAGGTGGTTGAAGGCAGGGCACCGACGGGCGGCCCCCGGACCCGGGCCCGTCGAGGGAGGGGGAGTACTGTTGGTCCCATGGACCGTGGCCCATGGACCGAACCAGCCTTGTCGACGGTCCGGACGAACGAATGGGCCCAGCGGGCGAGCCCACACACCAACAATAACAAAGAAAAATCAATCAGACAGAATCAGGATTCCATTGATGTTGTTCCTCTAGTTGAATAATCATCCCCTTGTTCATCCTCAGCAACAGCCTCACCAGTGATTTCCATAGCATCAATCATTTCCTGAATTTTCTTCTGATCAATTATATGAAATAGCAACCATGTATTTTCTAGTGAAGTATCGTGTGTTTTCGGTGGTTGCTGGAGAGTATTAAGAATCTCTCAAGTAAGGGGAAGGAAAGCTGGTGAGATCTTCCTTACCAAGTTCCGTCCACTTTATAGGTCACACCTCAAAGAGATGAGGAGGAGCACCACTAGCCTTGGAAGGAAGGGATTCCGGTTATCGCTGAGTGCAAACCTGACACAATTATTTGATAAATATAACAAAATCAAATTTTAAAACTATTTTTTGCATTAAAATTGCAAAAGGAATAATATTTAAATACAATGAAAGAAGATTTTGATTTTGAATTTTTATATCATCAATGCATTTGCATACAAATTAAAAACTATTTGGTTTATTTTATATTTTTACCTGACCAAGTGAGGGACAAAGAGTGGACTGAGGACATCATGGACGCATATCTCTTTGGCGTTTGCTCAGACGAGTTCCACTCCTCGAGGAGCACAATCGATGTATGTAAACACACTCTTGTCGCTATCTTTAACTTTCTCGGTGACGAAGCGGCCAGCGAGAGGGTAGTAATACACAAGAACCTCAGCAAGAGCCTTTTCGAGAGCAGTGGGGGGGACTTGGGGCTCCCCCCCCCCAAAAAAATAAAATAATATTTACTTATAACTTATAATACATAAAAATAAACTTATAATAGATAAAAATACATATCTATATATTAAGGTAAACTATAATTTTTTTTTAAATCTTAATCATATTAATAATTAATTTATTACTATTTATTATTTACCTCAATTACCAGTTCAACTGTTTATCTAAAGATTTTAAAATTTCGTTCTCTCCTCTGCTCTATCCTCTATCTCCATCCATTCTTTTTTTTGGGTCTCCACTCTTTGTAGTTCTTCAGGACTACAACTCTTCAATTTATTTAATTCTTGACTTCTCTTTTTTTATTTCACGTGAATATGTGACACAACTCCACATAAAGAAAAAGAACAAATTGTATTTTTTATCTACATTCTTTATGGTTAAATTTTTATTAATTGCTTCAAAATTTTTTTATTAATTTAGATTTTTTTTACATATAGATAATCAATGGGCAAATTTATAATAAAAAACTTATAATAAATCAACAACTATATCGTCTAATCCACAACTGCATCTCGAGAGTCACTCGATTTAAGCAAATTATCTTTTGATCCGAGATCAAATAAAAAGATATTGTTTGCAAAAGAAACTTTGTCGACCATGTCAACATGAATTTCCATCGTATAGATAATGTTTTGTTGAATGATATTTTACTAACATATGTTGAAAAAAATTTATTAATTTTTTAGTGTTAGTACTTAGTAATGATGATGTTATGTATCGGTACCAAAATACGACATATCGTCGAGAACAATTGAATTAAAAAAAATTATTTTTGAATTTCGTTAAATAATTTAAAATTACCCCCAGAGATGCCCTAGATGGTCGAAGATCTCGTCCATGGCGATTCTAGTGTGAGTTGAAAGAGGTGGCCCGTCTGCATGTATCGAATGGCGATGAAGTTTACGTCTCAAGTGGTAAGATAGATACGTTCTTTGGCGTTTGCTGGGAGCGACACCGGCACCGTACCACTAGGGTTGTTGAGATCTGGCTGATCGACTGAGTTGGCATGATCAAAATTCAGAAGGATGATTTTTTTGTTAAATCAATCTCCAGTTATTACTGTCTTATAATATTTCTTTCCCGGTTTTCTACAGTTCTGCTTTTTTTTAGCTCAGATTCATGATGATCAAAATTATTTCCTAACAACATGGGTCTATTTAATACCAAACAAATCATATGCTTATGAATGCATTAAAAAATTCATACTAAAAATTAAGAATATTTTTTCTAAAAATATTAAAACAATAAAAAGTGATAACGGAAGAGATTTTACTTCATTAAAATTTAATAATATGTTAGATGAATTTGGGATAATTATTCATCAATACTCATACCCTTACTCTCTTAAACAAAATGTCATTTATTAAAAATGAAATATTAAGTTGAAAGAAAACATAGACGCATTTATTAAAAATTACAATAGCTATACATTTCCAAGCTAATATACCTATGATATATTAAGGAGAATGTATATTAGCAGCTACTTACATAATAAATAGAAATCTTTCAAAAATATTAGAAAATAAAACACCATATGAAATCTTAAATAATAAAAAACCAAATTTTAAAATAATTAAAACCCTAGGTTGTTTATGTTATGCAACCACAAATCATAGGGAACATAAATTTTTCCCGAGAACTTTCAAGAGAGTTTTTATGGGATATCCACCAAATACAAAAGGATATTTAATTCTCGATTTAGAAATTAAAAAATTTCACATCACAAGAGATGTAACTTTTAGAGAAAATATTTTTCCTTTTAAACAAAATAAAAAAGAAAAAATTGTTAAAGATAACTACTACTTTGACAATTTTTATAAAAACATCATATATGATAATAATAAAAATCAACATAATTGTAAAAATAAAATAAAAGAATATCCTAAAATAGACCTAGAAAATAAAAATATACCAGTTCTTCAAAGTCTAGATGCATTAAACCTAAATTCTGAAGAACAAGATACAAAATAGTCAACCAAAAATTTCAACACAACCAGAAGTAAACATCATTAAACATGAATCTACACCACAATTGGAAGAAACAACAGAAAAATCATGTTCAATAAACCAACACTACAAAAAAAAGTAGGCAGTTCGAACGAAGCAAAGTTAACGGAATTTCCGTTACAAATACTTATTATCAAAGTTAACGGAATTTGTAACGGAATTTCCGTTAGCTTTGCTATTTCCGTTACAAATACCAGGACTTATATATTGTAACGGATTTTTTAACTATTTTTAACGGATATTCCGTTACAAATAGCAATTATTTAATAATTTTCATAATTAGCTAGGGTTAGGGTTAGAGTAAATGTAAATAATTAGGGTTAGTGTTAAGGTTAGTGTTAGGGTTAATAGAAATTAATAAAAATAAACAAAAATTAGTAAAAATAAGTATATATACATATTTAGATAGTGTTAGGGTTAGAAGTTAGGGTTAAAAGTAAGAGTTAAAAGTTAGAAGTTAGGGTTAGAAGAAGTTAGATTATAGTTTTTTTAGATATTATAAATTATAAAAAATTTAAAGTTAGATTATAATTAGATAATTATAAAAATTTAAATTATAAAAATTATAAATTGAAGTTATTTTAGATATTTTAAATTTTAAAGTTAAAAAATAAATTTAAATTAAAGAAGGTATTTTAATTTTTAAAGTTAAAATTTCAATTATAAAAGTTATTTTAAAATCCTAAAAAATAAAAAATTAACAACTAGTGATTTTTTTAAAAATTATTAAAAATTAATTACAACTAGTGATTTTAATAAATTGTAATATTAACTTTTAAATTTTAAACTAAGTTAAATTGTAATATCATTTTAAGTTATTTCCCAAAAGATTTTAAATTTTATAGTTATTTCCCAAAAGTTTAAATTTAGTTAAATTAAGTATATATTATTTCCCAAAAATATAAATTTCCCAAAAGTAATGTTATTTCCCCCCAAAACCCAAATCGATTTCCCTCCGGCGATCTTGTTTTTCTCCGGCGATTCTTACTTCGATTTCTGACGAGCAACCAGCGGCGCGTCTATACCGGCGAGCGACGACTAGCGGCTAGTTAACACTCCAGTCCGGCGACGACCAGCGGCTAGTTAACACTCCAGTCCGGCGACGATCGATCACTCCATTCTTCCGACGAACGTACAACTTCTTGTTCACTCCTGTCCGCCGTCAAGCATCTTCCAGGTAAGTTCATCACCTCTAGTCCAATTGATAATTAAGGGCATGATTAATTAGATAGAGGGTTGACATTAAAAACAAAAAAAGACCTCTCTCTGGAGGGCTTCATTAAGCTCCTGTTTTTCATCAAGAGTGATATCCTTTGCAGTTAACTGAGACAGACAATTCCTGATCCTGATAATCAAACCATAAATGAAATCTTAGTATACTGAAAAAACAGGACATTATTTGGAAATGTGAACGACGAAACCTTGCATGTTTCTGAAGCAATGATCTACGGATTGCCTGAGTTGGATGGGCAGTGAAAACCAAATCCACAGTTTGATTCTTGAGAGCATCAAAAATTTCCTGAGGAGACTTATTCTTCCAATCTGGACAGTAAATTTCTTGAGAGCAATTGATCAATGTGAACAGTAAATTGAAAAATAAACTATTCTTCCAATCTTGGATGGAAGAATAGTTGTAGAAAATTGGATTTTGGCAATGTGTGATTGGTAAGTTGTGCAACCAAAATGAGCTATAAAAGATACAAATTCACTTCACCTACCCTCTGTCACTTCTCCAAAGTCAGAAAATGCCTCTTTAAGAGTTTAATTAGCTAGATAATGGTTTAGTTCTAGAATCTTCTAATGGATAAAACTTAAGATCTAATCTCTCTAAAGTGTATATAGAGTGATTAATAACAGTTTAGGAGGGATCGATCATTTGATCTCCCCCATTTCCCATAAATAATTGCATTCTTTATCGAAAAGATTTTGCACAATATTGAAGTCAATTAGGGTTCCAGATGGATATTCTTCAAATATTTCAAGAAATGTAAATTCAAAAGACAAGAAGCTTATGCAACTTAAAAGTCATGATTGTCATATGCTAATGCAACAATTATTGCCTATTGCATTGAGAAATTCATGTTCCAAAGATGTTTGTTCTTCGATAGTAGAATTATGCAACTACTTCCATGATTTGTGTTCCAATACTCTGAATATCGATCATTTAAATCAAATGGAAAAGAACATATCGATAACGTTATGCAAACTGGAACAGATATTTCCGCCATCTTTCTTCACAGTAATGGTTCATTTGTCAGTTCACCTTGCAACTGAGGCAAAAGTGGCAGGACCAGTGCATTATCGGTGGATGTATCCTATTGAAAGGTACTTGAAAACATTAAAAGGTTATGTTAGGAATAAAAGCCAACCTGAGGGGAGTATTGCTGAACAATATATTGCCGAAGAATGTTTAATATTTTGTTCTCGTTATTTGTCAGAAAATGTTGAAACAAAATCCAATAGACCTGATCGTAATTGTAATGGATATATTGGTAAAGCTACACACACTAATCTTGATGATAAGATATTTAAGCAAGCACATCGATATGTGTTATTCAATACAGATGAAATAACGAGTTTTAGAGAACTTCATGTGGATGTCATTCGTCGCAGTTATCCGGGAATGAATCCCAAACATATAGAAAGAAAGCATCATGAAAAATTTCCAAGATGGTTCAAAGATCATATAGATACATATCCTAAAGTAAAATTTAACATTTGGCGACTTTCACGTGGTCCAAATATAGATATGAAAAAATTCAAAGGATATAGAATGAATGGTATTAAGTTTCTTTGTACGTCGAGTTCGGTGAAACTAAAGACTCAAAATGATGGGATTTTAGTATCGGCCGAGACATCATGTTATTTAAGTGTTAGAGATGTAAACCCAATAGTGAATCAACAAAACTATTATGGAAGATTAAATTATGTTATTGAACTACAATATGGACCAAATCATGTAGAAACACTCTTTCATTGCAATTGGTTTGATGACCAATCTACAAATGGGATACAAGTTGATACGTTTGGTATTATATCTATAAACACTAAACGATTAAAGCACTAAGACGAACCATTTATCTTGGCAGCACAAGCACAACAATGAATCTAGATCCTAAAAAATTAGATTGGAGTGTTGTATTGAAAAGGCCACCTCGAGATTTGTAGTGCCTAATTATGGATTGCTTATATATTATTTGTGAGTAATTTTTTAATTTATTTATTTTTCTGTTTTTATTGATTTTAAGTGCTGAATATTTTATTGTGTTCACAGATTATAAATGGCACCCAAAAAAGCATTGGTTAGTAAAAAACAACGACTTACACGAAGTTCTGTCGACCATGAAGAACCTTCTGCAAGTACTCATGTTCCGACTGCAACTTCGACTCCAAGTACTTCAACTCCAAGTACTTCAACTCCTCAAATTCCAACTCCAACTCCTCAAGGTTCGAGTACTCCAACTACTCAAGTACCAACAACAATGGGTGAATCTAATTCCGACTCCGACTCGGACCTCAGAGATAATGATGGTAACTAACTAATTATAATCGATGTGTATATTATATAATTAATTG